>MJUT01058264.1:281948-297132 GCA_002080005.1 Gigantidas platifrons
TTTTTTTTTGTATCTACATGTATCTTTATATGTCTCCAATCATTCCAATCTTTGTATTAAATTGTTTGCCCCTTGTGGGACCTTAATTGGCAATAAAAAAATTCTTAAAATAAAATTCTTAAAAAATTCTATATATCACCCGCTCACTCTCCATGCTCCTAGCAAACATATATATCACACGCTCACTCTTCATCCTCCTAACAAACATATTTATTATACTTCATGTATGTAAACTGTAATTTTATTGGATAAGACGAGGGTAACATTCTGGTCTGACACATGGCTCAGCGGGTAACAATTGTTTTAACTGTCGCCCTCTCATGTTTGCCTTTTTATATGCAAGAATATAAATATATCGGCCACTCTAGTGCTGGGTGGTTAATAATTCTAGGTTCTAGTAAAATTACTGAACATATGTAAAAATGAATAGACTGAATATGAAATGAAACATTAAAAAAAAAAAAAAACATCATTGCAAACGAGAAAGTGAAAACATTCAGTATAATAAATTAAATAACATATATAGTTGAGAGGGTGATAGATTAGATTGTTACCCTTCGAAAAAGACATTGTCCACCTCGGCTTCGCCTTGATTGACAATGTTTTTCTCAGGGTAACAATCTGATCTATCACCCTCTCAACTATATGTTATTTATATAATATCACCCGCTCACTCTTCATCCTCCTAACAAACATATATAAAAAAATACTGTAAATACCATTTTTTACCAGATTAGACAACCAATTACATTTTAACCAAATTGATAAAAAGTTTTCTCGGAAATCTTAGATAAAATCAAATGTGTTGACCTTCTTCGTGGGTCAAGTAAATTTCGTCATATGAGACTTGCTTCTGCCTTGCTTAAAACAAAAACTTTAAAGGATATCATTTGTTCATATAAAAATTCATTCGACTGGTATGCAATGAGAGGTAACTCTTACACCAAAATAGTCTCTTATTTTCTTACGTTCAATGGAAATTTTTGCGATCATTTCACCACATTATATCTTTTTTTTCCCCCAAAGTAATCGCACGATTATACTAAGTCAAAGTACATTATAATCAGTGCACAATTAATATACTTCTTTATTTTGCATAATACACCCATGTGGGTCAGGCAAATACAAATACAAACAAACAAAACATAGAAAACAAAGAAAATTACAATTTGATCATAATATAGGATACACAAAATAAATCCTATTAACTAGCATTATATTTTTCACATGTCATACCTTTGACCGACAAGGATCTCCTTTTTGCAATTCTGTAGATTGATTTATAAAGTCTCCTACTTCTGCCAAAAGTTCAGAATTTGCATTTAACAAAAATCCTTTTTTATTTAATGGTGTTTCTTCAATAAAGTCTGGTTTATATACTTATTAATTCTAAAGAAAATATAAGAATCACTGTGTCTTTTAAAGAGAAGAATAGACGTTGTCTTTTCACAGAAGTCTTACAAATGTTTAGAGATATAGTGTTGTTGCTTATTCGAGTGAATAGTATTTTACCTATAGTCACGGCAAGGTCAAAAATTGGTAAAGGCGGAGCTGAGGTGATACAAGTAATAATGGGATGGAATGGTACAGTATAACGGGCTACAGTAACAACCATTGATAACGAATTGTATATTGTTAGCATCTGCCTAGTACTAATATGAGCACGGAGCGTAGCATTCCTCGAAACTGAGCATTCGTTATGAGCCCATTCGGAGGACGACATCTGCGTATTTGATACATCCCACGCAACTAGTGGACGCCCGAGTAGGCGAAATTACCTCACAGGAATGATAATGGAAATTCAATGGCAAAAGGCAGAACTGCTTCAAAGCTGATTAAGCAAAACCATGCAGTAATTACCATTAATTAATCTTACTATGATTTGCTAGGTGAAGATCTTGTTTTATTAAATCATTTTTGACACCGTAGACTGAAATACAGTTTACTGTATTCAGTATAACAGTTGCTTAAGTTCAGTTGGAGCTTTGTTTTTACCAAATACATGGAGACTGTAGTCTTGTGAATCGGTAGGGGCAGGGTCTGGTCTGGTTATCTTATAGGCTGGGATAGGCTGCAGCCTAAGGCACCTCAAACTTAGGGACCCACATTCTGGTTTATTTAAAGAATTTATATTAAACTCAACTCTAACATTCTTGTTTATTTTTTTATATTCAAAATCTCATTGCAAAAATGCCAAACACTAACACACACTGCTGCTACTAGTACTGTTTATTTAGCAATCGCTCTGAATGATATTCAGAGTAAGATGGCAATGGTTCCCCGAACACTCCGTGTAGAAGCATTGCCTGGGGGAAATGCTGATATTTGATTCTGGAGATTTCGGAAATCGCGTTTACTGAGTGGTAAGCCTGTTAGTTATGTATGTATATATGAAAATAAGAACATCTGAAGACAAAACCGCAAATACAATTCACAGATATGCTCATCGAAAGACTAAAACAAATCCACATGTCTGCCGAATGCGAATTATGTTATAAATATCAAAGTCCATTATTTTAGACAATTATGATATATTACATACAACAGACTTCATATAAGTCCTTTTTAAAGTTTATATACATGCATGTACATATAATGCACTGGTTTCACAAACACACACAAATTATGGACGGTCGATTATTTCAAACAATAGGAACTTGCTTCTTAAAGTGAAATTGTAGTCTGGAATGTAAGCTACGCTGTGAAGTTAAACAAATAAAAAATGAAAGTAAGAAGTTACCCCGTTATACGTAGGTAAATAAAAATTCTCACAGAAAACAAATGTTTTACGCCAATTCAACAAAAATGTGGTCATTTGTGGAGAAAACTGCAATACCCGGACTCAGAAAAACCGGCTTCAATAATGAGTGAGTGTACCGTGGCGTTGTGGTAGGAATGAACGAGTCAACTTAATCGACTTTATATGGTGGAAGTCTTGTGGCAGCGATCGGTACCATATGTAGACGAAAATCCACCTGGATATCTCGCTATTCCTCTTGGTCACGAATGAACCATCGATTGTTTAAATTGATACCAGATTATTTAGGATTTCCAATAACACGGAAACACGTACCTATCATCGCAATCCACACGGACACTAAAGGAAAGAACCTCCCACTATTTCATTTTTTTTTTCAATTTTGTTATTACAGTAGTAAGTAAATGTACATTTTTCACATATTACGTGATGCAATCATTGTAAATAACCTCTTAATTTGTGATTTAAGAAATAATTCATGGGGGCTTGAATATATATTGATTTTACCACGGGTTGGCCCTTTATGCCAAATATTTTACCACGAGCGATAGCGAACAACACGGCTTCCGCAAGAGAAGATCATGTGAAACCCAGCTAGTTCTAACCATCCATGACTTAGCACAGGCACTTGACTCTGGCGACCAGATAAGACGGTATCTTACTGGACTTCTCTAAGGTCTTTGATAAGGTCCACCACAACCGACTATTGATGAAACTTGATCATTATGGAGTACAAAACAACAGTCTCTCATGGATTCAGGATTTCTTGTCAGACCGTACCCAGAGTGTTGTACTGGAAGGAAATTCGTCATCAACAAATCCTGTTACATCTGGAGTTCCACAAGGAACGTCTTAGGACCTTGCTTTTTCTTGTATATATCAACGACATGCCAGGCTATGCAAGATCTCAGACCCGTCTTTTCGCTGACGACTGCCTCATGTATAGGAAGGTCAGTTCCACCTCTGACTGTACCCAATTTCAAGAAGACCTAGACAACTTAATCATATGGGAACAACAGTGGCAGATGCAGTTCAATCCAGACAAATGTGAAGTATTGACCATCACTAAGAAACGTAAACCACTACACCATGACTACCCCATACATGGACACACACTCCAAGACGTTGATTCTGCAAAATACCTAGGCCTTAACATCTCTAAAAACCTCTCTTGGAACACCCACGTAGATGCCGTCATTAAAAAAGCAAATAACACCTTAGCTTTCTTTAGGAGAAACATCGGCACTTGCCCCCAGTCAGCTAAGGAACGAGCATTTACCACCTTCGTCCGCCCAACGATCGAGTATGCTGCTGCAGTCTAGGATCCACCTACCCAGAGGAACATCAACGCACTAGAAAGAGTTCAACGAAGAGGGACAAGATTTGTCATGAACAACTACCGACGAACTAGCAGTGTCACCAGCATGATGTCACAACTAGGTTGGGAAGAACTTAGGATCAGAAGAGCACGTATTAAGACAATTTGACAATTTAAGATCGTAAACAACCTTGTTGATATACCACCAGAACCGTTCCTCATTCCAACTGGCGCCATCACTAGAGGACATAACATCAGGTTCCTTCAACCACACACCAGAACAATAACCATGCAGTATTCCTTCTTCCCGAGTGCTTTCAGGACATGGAACACACTATCTCAGCAACTGACCAGCATGACTTCCCTGGAGGGTTTCCGACAGGCCCTGGCCAACACCACCATTGTACCATAGAACTACTCCTTCTGTTTGATTTAATTGTATTTACCGGACATTTTAATTGTAGATAAGGGGGGGCAGTTTTATTGTGTCATGTGAACAGTGTGATTATACTCAACCATGAGTCATGCACTTACATAGGAAGAAAAAGCAGTGGACCGGAAAGTGTGGAGGAAGGGGCAAACATTAGGAGTGGACCGCAAAGTATTGGACAAGCTAGAAGAAGTGGATCGGAAAGTGGGGGGATCTAGTCTTGCTAAACTGCTCATTATTTGCTTCCATACTATAAATGCTGATTTTTCTGATAATTTTTGCCCAAAGAAGTGGGGACAAAAGCATATTGTTTTGACCCCAACTTTTCAGAGTAGGTATGTCACGAGCCCCCTTTGACAGCCCCTCCCACCCGGCTCCTATGCCACATGTGCTTAAAGTACCGGTAACGTCATATCTTGTGACCTGACTGACCCGTGTTTCGTGAAACCCGGTACTTCGAGCTACCTTTAACTTCAAATTGAAAGAACATTTTATCATTATCATGCTTACCAAAAATTGGTAAATACCCATGTCTACAATGTTTGTCAGATCTGCTCTCTAATACTAAACGAGTTTGCTGCTTTGATTCATAGAGTGATCCAGGTATGGTATGTGTATATACATCACGGTAGTGACGTCACTCCTTCTTTTCTTGTTAACTAAAGCATCGGTTACATCAAAACTATACACAATGATCAATCAGTAAAGAAAATATACTCGTACTTTTACAGAGTTTTAATCACGTGGTTTTAATGATAGAGAAACAGACAATATCGGCTTAGTTCCTTATAATCTCGATTCAGAATATTCGACAGAGGAAACTGATTACCAGTCGTCAACATTTTCTAGGGAGTCGCAAAAAACAGCCCGATCACCACCTTTTCTGTTCCAAATGTATAATGTCAATCGTTTTTAACAACCCACCTAGATTCTATTGATATATTGGTTTGTTTTTCTTTCAAAAATATATGTTTCAAAATGTTGCTGAAAGAATTTGCTTATCTTCGGCTATATTAGGTAGAATATAAGCACAGGCATTTGACCGATGGACCTTAATTTCGCCGTGTTTGCTACGAGGGTACGTATTTTCAGGGCTAGTAACGATGTAGGGCCTCTATTTAATTGTGGGTCCTGGGTCCACACGAATACTAGAAAATACACAAGGTAAGAAACAAAATCACTGAAAATAGCGGCGTACTGCTAAATTTCTTATAATTGTCGATTTCCCTGATATCTGAAAAATAAACGGATGGAATGCACTAACCTTGTGGACCCCCATCAGCTGTTGTGCCACTGGTTTACTCTCATATTCGTACTAATTTGCATATATACCCCCGACTATATGGTCCCAAGACAGATTATCAACGAACACGGAGGTCGACCACTTATTTTCTATTACGTGGCACGCGATTGGTCAAGGCAAATTTCCGGAAAAGAATTGACCAATCGCGTGCCGCGTAACAGAAAATAAGTCGACCTCCGGGTTTGTGGACAATTTTGTTTCTTACCTTGAGTATTTTTCTAGTATTCGTGTGGACCCAGGACCCACAATTAAATAGAGGCCCTACATCGTTACTAGCCCTGAAAATACGTACCCCCGTGTCAAACACGGGAAAATTAAGGTCCATCGGTCAAATGCCTGTGATATAAGCGCATATTTAGACGAGCCTGAAGACATGGGAATAGATGGTGTGACGCAGAATAATGATTTTTTGTGCTCTTCTAATCTAAAGAATCCCATAACAGTGCGACACCCATACAAAACAAAATCAAAATTTGCATTGCTATTCCTTTTTTTAAAAAGATAGAAAAGCCGAAATGTGTTCAACACTTTTCTTTAAAATCAAATTTCCCGCGTTATGAATTTGTTTGGAAATATCGCGAGGTAAAGTGAGATTTCGTAAATGATTTTCAAACATGGTGGCTGATCTTGTTGTCAAGTGAAGCTTTCTCATTTCCAGGTAGTAACCATTAAAAGAATAACGTTTTGTGAAAAAATACAAGCTCACGTGTATTAATTTTGAAAGGATATGTTCAATACGTGATAAATAATGTAGACCATCAAAAAAGGTTGACAAGCACCTGTCCTGACCGATATTATTTGGATATGGATGGAACGACGTCGCTTGCAGAAGACTTCCAAGATTTACAACTTGACCGTGTAAATACAGGATTGAAGGTAAAATTTGGATGGCAAAATATTATATTTAGAAACTTTAGTGTAGAAAGTTTTAATTAAATGAGTGGTCACACTATGCTGTACGAATGAAGAAGGAAACAAGTCCCAAATTTGTCTACGTGCCCATCGTCTCCCAGAAGACTTCGTGTGACTACGTAGGCACCAGTTCACGTTGTTCTTTTGTGATATAAAAAATGTATTGTGTCATTTGTGAGACAGATATTTGTATTGTACAAGTATAATTCAATTGATAGTAAGTGAATGCACGCATGTAAGTCCATCCCAGTACTCAGATAAAAAAAAACCCATTGTACTGTTAAATATACATATATCTTGACCTCTTTGGTTTGGTTTTATGGTGTTCAATGCCACTTTCACCAATATTTCAGTTATACCGTGGCAGTCAGTTTTATTGATGGAGGAAACCAGAGTGCCTGGAGAAAACCACCGACCTGACGCAAGTCACAGACAAGCTTTATCTCATAATGTTGTATCGCCTGAGCAGGATTCGAACTCACAACGTCATTAGTGGTGATAGGTACTAATGGCATAGGTAGTTGTCAATCCAACTACCATACGATCATGACCACGACAACCCCTAGTCTTGTTGGCACTGCAGTCAAGTATACAGGCCTACAAGTATTACTGCAATTGACATGACAATAATATTTACATTGTATTAATCTTTATCCATGCATAGATACATTTTTCAAGTCTTTTAACAGTTTTGTTGAAGAAATGTTGATGAAAAACCTGATCAGGGATCCAAACTAAGGACAAAATTCCCAAGCATCTCCCCAATCCTGAACTGTCTTGTTCGCTTTGACTGTCAGCCAATCTGATTAAAATCAGATTTCTCATTTGCTCTCCTGTACTGATATGTCGCAACATGGGAGATCAGAGGAACCCCCCCTTCCCAGGGGGCCCCCATTATGGGTCCCATGGGAATTATCCTATGTACCATCCAATTTTAATGAAAGTATTACTAACCTGCTTTGCATGCTACAAAAAATCCAATTGTCTGAAAAAGATCATAACAATTATTTATTCATGACATAAAGACACTTGCATATGATCCGTAATGAGGGTTTCCTTATCCCTAGCCCCCCTAAATTGGATTTGAAAAAAATGTTTCTTGAAAAATGAAACTTCCCTGTTTTTTTTTTATGCATGTCAATTTGGAGGTTCTTAGTACTCAGATAATCATGTGGTTTGATAAAATGATTTAAGAGGTCCTATTTTTCCTTTTACAAATATCAATATTTCTTGGTTACTTATTGGGTTATGGTGTTTAATGCCACTTTCAACAATATTTCAGTTATATCGTGATGGTCAGTTTTATTGGTGGAGGAAACCGGAGTACAGAGAGATTACCAACCTCCTGCAAGACACTGACAAACTTTATCACATAATGTGGTATTGAGTACACCTCGTCATGAGCGAATTTTGAACTAACAACTTTAGTGGTGATAGGCACTGATTGCACAGGTAGTTGTAAATCCAACTACCATACGATCATGACTACGACAGCCCCTCAATATTTCTTTTATTGAATAGACATTGTATCAATTGGTTCATATTCAATTACCAGTACATATTCGAAATTAAACCTATAGCTCTACATGTACTTTTATCGTTTACAAAATATTTAGTTACATTTGTACTATACCTGTGTAGTTTCAAAGTGGTGTTGGAACAAGGAATGAAGGATGGGTTGTCATCAAATGTGAACATACCTCATATTACACTTTTTGCATTCAAAATAACATAAACAATTTTTGGTATTGTATAATTCAAATTCACAACAACAAAAAAGAAAAGAATCACACATTGACAGTCACTATATGCATGACCAGAAATGATTTATAACTATTTCTAAAATTATTTTTTAAAAGTCAAACAATGCATTTTAAATGGAGGAAAGTGTGTCTTTGTTATCATGTATGAGTGTTGTGTCATCCCAAATCCAGACGGTGACCAAATATAAATATTTTAAATCGAAACTGCTGTACTACAGCCCTAACTAACTCTATTCAATTTCATGCATAAAACAACATGTATGCTGTTAATGATATGTCCCAAAACAGATTCTAAATCATGTAGTCATTTAATAATATTACTATAATTAGTCCTTGATGCATATTTGTTTGAACTAGAATTAGGCTGAAAAATTCCCACTGTTAAATAGTAATTTTGGAATGGTCAAAGATGTGTGTTAGTAAATAATTAAATATGTATTGAGTCCAACATTTCAACAAATCACAAACACGTTTGCTCAATAAACGTTTCCGTTCTATTTCAAAAGAAATTATTTTGAAACTTCTTTATAACTCATTTGTGTATATAATCACTTTATTTAGGATACAGGTTTATATTTACAAAATTCTTTCTTTATATTAAAAGTACAATATTTTGATTAAATCTTAATATATTTTGAACGATAAAAGGTATGAAAAAAATATTTAGGTCTACATTGCATTTCAATTACCGGTACTGAATTAGTAATAAAGGATATGGATGTAAATGAGCATGAAAGACTATCCAAGTATGCAAAAATTAAATTATGTACATGCAAACTTGTGGATTTGTATTGAATCAATATACTGTTTCTTGTCTGTATTACCATTATTTAAGGATAACATTTTGATGAGTCCCAACGAAAAAGTCATTGAGTCCCACTTTGTTATTTTTTGTGTAAAAAAACGGTGTCCCTGACACAAATGATAAGCTCAGGCCTCTCACCTAGAAGAGTTGCAAATATCTCTGAATTGTATTTGGGTACTTTTCACATACATTGCACAATTACAGTCAATATTACAGTCAAACCTGTATATAAAGGTCACTCAAGGGAACCTGAAAATGTGGCTTTTATGAACAGTTGTCCTTTATATACAGGTTAAAATTATATGCACTATTCATTAATGGGGAAAATGAGACTGCCCTTTATAGACAGTGATTTCTTATATAGAGGCTCTATTAAAGAAGTGGCCTTTAAGGCAGGTTTGACTGTATTTATGCTTTCAAATCATTGCTAGCAATCAATTTTCTATATTTATGTATTATTCAGTTGTTTCTTACATAATTAATTTATCATTGCCAAGGTTATTAGTTCAATTCCTACATGTAATATTTATAGATTAATACATGGCCTTTTTCATATTGCCCTTGTTATCAGCCCGAGGGACGATATCAGTCCAGGGCTGATAACAAGGGCAATATAATATGTTATTACCCTGGGGGCAAATAACACGCCATAAAATTATGCTTTTATTACACATGCAAATTCAGCATTATTTCAATAAAATATGTTATAATACTTTATATATGATTACGTTTATCAGTCTCAGTGAATGTTACAGCAGAGATAACAATGGCCCAGTAGCCCAGGACCACTAAGATTAATTTGGTCTGGGTCCCTGACCATATTCAAACATTAGCCCAGCTGGCGACTGAAATTTTGAATATTTCATTTGCAGTCATATGCTGGGCTACATACATGTACTAAGGTTGTTTTTAGGGAGCCCAGCTGGTAACTACAGCAAACATGCCAAGTTTTGTACCGGGTCAGTTGATTCCTTAGCCAATACAACTGACGTGCAATATTACTGAAATATTGTTGAAAGTGTTGTTAAGTACCACCCATGCTACTAATGTACCTGATTAATTAGGTACACCTACAACTGGTTTTATTTCTTACAAAATTGAGGGGCCATCATGGTCGTGATCATATTGTAGTTGGATTTATAACTACCTATGCAATCAGTGCCTATCACCACTAAAGATGCAAATTTGAATCCCGCTCAGGCGAAGTGTACCCGATATAACATTATGTGATAAATGACTTGTGGCAGGTCTGTGGTTTTCCTCGGGGTACTCCAGTTTCCTCCATCAATAAAACTGACCGCCACAATATATAAACTGAAATATTGTTGAAAGAGGCATTAAACACCATAACCCTAACCCCTTACAAAATTCACAGGATTATTCTAAAAAATACAACAAATTATAGGTGATACTTTTGTAAATATAGGTACAAAATAAATGTTTTCAATTTACATATGACGAAAAAGCCTACCATGCATATTGTATTCGAAACAATAATTGTATCTTTAATTATATACCTATATATATATACATAAATGTATATATATATGTTTATTTTTTAATTTTTTTTTTTTTTTCAGTCAAATGAAGAACTTGACAAGCTTACAGTTGATGAACAACTTAGTGATATTGAAAGAGCAGTATATCTGCTGAGGTAAGAACATCCAATGTTTTTCATTCTGATTTCATTCTGTTTGCAAGCACAAATGTAAGCAATGTGTCAAATTACCATATGATCATGAGGATCGAGCCACAATATAAATATTGACATAAAAAAAATCTATTTTTATTTCAAGTAAATGTCTATAATCAAATTTACATGAATGACCACAGTCTACAATATAGAAGGTTTGTATGGCTTCAAATTATTTCAAATTAAATGTTTGTTGTATTATTCTAAAATGTCAATACATTATTTTTAACATAGATCTAACAATATCTCATTGAGGGTCATGTCAGGTTAAAACATATCATTCATCATTGACTCTCCAATCACATGCTAGACAGTTAAACATATTGACCAACAGCTCTTGGCAAGGACTCAGTTTTAATACCTGAAGATTTAGTAGGTTCATCGCTGATTGAGGGAAAATTTGAACCATGATGCAATCCCATGCAGGTTTTCGCTTGATTGATTTTTGGTGTTTTAATGCCATTTTCAACAATATTTCAGCTATATCATGGCTACCAGTTTTAGTGGTGGAGGAAGCCGGAGTACCTGGAGAGAACCACCGACCATGGGCAAGCAACTGGTAAACTTTATCACTTGCGGCTGCGAGTCGAGTGCACCCTTTTTTGTAATTTACAAAGCTGGGTGCGAACCACGCCCTATTGGTGATAGACTTGTATGAGTTGTTAGGTAATCCAACTATCTAACTCATTGAGCCACCCAGGCCCTACAACTACCTAGGTCATTGAGCCACCCGGGCCCTACAACTACCTAACTCATTGAGCCACCCGGGCCCTACAACTACCTAACTCATTGAGCCACCCGGGCCCTACAATTACCTAACTCATTGAGCCAACCAGGCCCTACAACTACTACTACCTAACTCATTGAGCCACCCAGGCCCTACAACTACCTAACTCATTGAGCCACCCAGGCCCTACAACTACCTAACTCATTGAGCCACCCGGGCCTTTGATTTTTTTCCGTTAGATGTTAGTGTATTGCCAAAATATAAAAATTAAAAAAAAGATACAACAAACACCCAATTATAATTAGTATGGCTTCCCTATGTCTTCAGACCAGTTGAATACAAGGATTGATTATCTGACATCGGGTCTATAGGACAAGAATAAATTTGATATACTATTGAAAATGTTTCCCACTTTTATAAACTGTAACAGTGATGGTCAACAATTCTACCAATATTAACAAAATGAACAACTACCTCTCACCTCAAATAATTAAATGCAAAAAGTCCATGAAAGATATATTCTTCTACAACAAGGCTTTTTTTCTGGACTAATTAAGAAGTTGATGTAATATTGTAGTGGCCTGGTTTAGTATCCCGGGTAGTATAGATGCCTAGATGGGAGAGAAACCTATCGTCCTCTCTTGATCTAAATATAGTCTCTTGACTTAAACTTTGTATAACAGCTTTTGGTAGTTTGACAAATTACTCATACACTGTCACATGTACTTGTGTAATTTGTAAAGAAATAGAAGAAATCGTTTCTTTGGTTTGACATAAATAGTATAATTACACCAGTGTCTCACACTTATATAATCAGAAGGTTTATTCCAAGCGATAATTCAATTTAGGTAGTATGAAATATAGATCTTTTCACTTTGGTATTGTACTATAATATTCATTTCTATAGCACTATTATTTATTTATTTTATAAACAGTAGGTGTCTACAGAATCGCAAAGTATACACCATTGAAAAAAGTCTTTATTCGTGTGCAATGACCAAGAATAGCTCGTCAAACAGATTAAACATGCTATTGTACTATCAAAAGTTTAAAGGTTTTTTTTGGTTTGGTTTGAAAATAGAAATGTAATCATCAATCATCGAACATTTTATTTAAAATATGATTTTCTGTGGAGTGATTAGAAAGTCAATTTGATGTTTGATGAGGTAGCAGAACAAACACTGAGTCTATTGGTTTGTTGTATTACTTTAGAACATCAATTATAGCATTGATTTGTTCAATTTCTTTGAGGTCTGAACTATAAACAGGATATTTGATATAGAGTAACAAACAATGTCTGTAGTTTTTACAGCTTCCTTAATAGCCCTTTAATTGCTAAGATCAATATTGTTCAACAGACTTCGCTTATTAGGTGTGTGTTTACATGTATATACTGTATATGTATGTATATATATGCATAAAGGTTTCTTAATTACTTAGAAATATATAAATGTAAATAAAACAGCAGTTTATTTAAATAAAATTTTTGAAATTTTATATAAAAGGACTCAAAAATATGGTGCTGTAGAGCTATGGGGCATTGCAGGAATTAATGTTGCCATTTACGGAAATATCGGTTAAATGGCCTTGAATTACTTAGTATTGATTGGAAATTTTATTTTATATCATGACAGTAATTAAAGTAAGGCCTTAAAATTGGACTAATGTTTGTGAATAGAAATAAAAGCTGTGTGAGGAAGGAAATTTAAGCTTGGGCAGACAAATGTACATGTACATAATTTGATGGTTTAGGAAAATTCCAAAATATTTGAATTGTTATAATTTGCTTTTTTTTTTTACAATGACTTTTAATGCATTAAATAGAGAGTGACAAGGTGTAGTGTGTATGAACCACAAAAAAGTTCTGGACAACTATGTCGAAAATATAAAAAAAAAAACTGATACCTCACTGCAGGTAATAGCATTGATCGATAACGCGTCATCAATTTGTGGAATTTGTATAACTTACGGGTAATCCGAACTTCCGATAATTTATTAAATATTTGAGAGGAATTTCCACACACCATAATTTTTTTTTTATTGATGATAATATATAAGAATTCATATTCTCTTACAAAAAAGAATAAATTACAATACCGATTTTTATTTCGTTAAAAAAAACAATATACGTTTTAGAGATGGAAATCGGCACTTTTTCATGCAATCAAATCACGACAATATTTTGTCATACCTGAAACGGTGTATATGTTGCTGGTACTGGGTCCGGGTGTTGATCCGTAGGACCTTGCCCTCCTACAAAATGTTTGGAACAAATATACGTCCATCGTGTGACTTTTTCCTCCGTAAAAAGTTCACGACCACATGCCCGAATCCAACGTTAACATTTATCCTTTGGTTTCGCTTTGGTTTGGGAAACGGGATCCAAAAGACACCTTTCATGTGTTCATATCTGAATATCTACAGTATGTTGCCAAAAGTATTGCAACATATAAAAAAAATCCCTATATAATCAACCAAAACCATATTTTTTCAAAAAAATATTGTGAAGTCATTTCTGGATAGATTTTAACAAATTTTACACATTGTTTATATTTTGATTGTTTATTTGCTCATTATGTTTATATGAGTGGTTTTTATTTGTACATAATATAAACAAGATTGTTAATTTTTAGCTGAAATATATAGGAAAATCAAAGTAAATTTTTATGTGTAATGGTTAAATGTGTACTATCGCATGTTTCGTAGGAACATTGTCTTGTAGCGTCGTGGGATTTCTTTTTTTTTTCTCCGACAAAGTTCTGTTTTTATCGCCATTGAAATATGTAGTACAGACTGGCATTGTTTGTACTACATTCTGAAACCGAGTCTGAGAGATAATTAGGGGAATCTATTTTTAGTGCTTATCAGTAACTGTCGATCTCTGCTATAGGTGTCAAACCAATAATTCACCAATCAGAGCTTAGAACATATACAAAAGTGGTCCCTTTTAAAGAAAATAGTTCCTTTCGCTTTGTTGTATTGTGACAAATACTGAATGGAATGGAATAATTAAAATTGATAATTGAAGTTAAATATATAAGGAATATTTTGATCCCAAATTTGATGCATTTAGTCGTATTTTAATACCTCTATGGAGGATTTGGTGCATGACCTATAAATATTGAATTTCCAGGGGATGACCTAGCTAGTTTTAGAGTAGGTGTTTTCCATAGCCTGGCATTTCACTGCAAGACTTTAAACATCCCATGATATTTTCACAGAACGTAGAGGAATCATGTACGTTTCAGAAAATATATGGTCTTAGAAAGGTTAAACTTAAGATAAAATAGCCAGGCAGGCTCGAAAAAACACAAATTTAGTAGAAAATGTTAAAGAAATTAATTATAGGTTTCACACCTATATTGTTAACTGAACTACTTTGTCTAGTACCTCAATACATGTACTATATATTGTTAACTGAACTACTATGTCTAGTACCTCATGACATGTACTATATATTGTTGACTGAACTACT
>MJUT01058264.1:297362-309675 GCA_002080005.1 Gigantidas platifrons
CATGTACTATATATTGTTGACTGAACTACTATGTCTAGTACCTCATGACATGTACTATATATTGTTGACTGAACTACTTTGTCTAGTACCTCGTGACATGTACTGTATATTGTTGACTGAACCAGTACTTTGTGAAAGTTTTACATGTACATAGTCTTCAGAAGTTGCAAAAAATAGGACTTGCTATATTAGATTAAATTAAATATTGATTAAATTTTAAAATAAATTTAAAAAAATGTTTTTTTTATTTAAAAAAAGAAAACCAGAAGAAGTAATCAGGAAGATATTCAATATAAAATAATGTTAGAAAAAAGTTTAACATCCTAGAACATGTTTTGGTTTGAAGATACTGTAGGTGAATTTGACAAATGCTCTTGAAACCCTCACCATAACCCCATTACACAAAATATTTGTTTCTCCATATATGAGTTCAGAATTGACATCAGACACATTCGACATGAGTTTGGTACTATTTATTACATGTAGAACTGGTAAATAGAAGGATTTTTTTTAATTGTGCGATTCTGTAGTATCCCAGAAGGTGTCACGATTTGTTTTGTACTCTCAACCTGAGGTGGTATTTACATAATATTTCCTTGTTCTGAATTGAAAAATTCATCTGATCACATTCAACATCATTTAGAAAATTGAATTTAACCCACATTTAAAGATATTGACAATAAAATGTAAGGGAATTATGCTATATATTATTTAACATTAATATATTGCACCACTATAATTTTTATGTTCCACTTAAAAACTGAAAATAGAGAGGCAAATATAGTTGACACTTGAATCCATGTTTCTAGCACGTGTGCGAGATGTGATTTTTTGTATACAGTGTAAAAGTATGATATGGGACGAAGTCCCAACTATGGTAGAAATAGCAATTTTTTTCTATATACAATGTACTAATGACTAAATTTTCATGCACCGGAAATGACATACCGGAAGTCAATACATGGTTAAATCTGTGCAGAAAATCGGATGCAGACATTTCGTAACCTGGTCGTTTCGTACCTAGATTGGGACTTAAAAAACGACGGAAGCCCCTATTTGCCCCCTCTTTTAAGAAAATCTGGATCCATCCTCTGTCTACTTTGAAAAAATATTATAGGTCCATATATCCGAGTTAATATTGTTTAAAAAAAAATATTGTACTTCGTCCCAAGTTAGGTAACACCTATTATCATATTATCATGACTCGAACAGTAGGAAAGTCTACTAGCCTTTTCCAAAAAAAATGACAGAATGGTCGTTCCTGGTTTAATTTTCACAAACTGCACCCGTGGTTTCAGGTTGAATCAATGATATGTACAAAAATGAAACTGATTTGGGTTAGGGTTATGCAGGCCTTTCAATAAGTGGCGGGTACCAGGTAATTTTACCCACCTAAAATGGTCTCCGTACCTCCTGATTTTAAAGACTGTTGTATAAGATATTCATGAAAATTGTTCAAATTTAAATCAAAAGTACTGCCTGTAAGTAGTGAAGTACGGGTAGACTTGAAAAATATTGAAAGCCCTGGTTATGGTGTTTAATGCCACTTTCAACAATATTTCAGTAATACCGTGGCGGTCAGTTTTATTGGTGGAGGAAACCATAGTTCCTTAAGATAACCACCGACCTGCTGCAAGTCACTGTCGAATTTCATCAAATTATGTAGTATCAAGTACAACTTGCCATGAATATGATGCGAACTCCCAGTGTTAGTGATGATAGGCACTGGTTGCATATGTTGTCGTAAATCAACTACTGTACCATTCTATCACAACCACAACAGCCCCTGAAACTGATTTGATCGAATGGAACTTTGAAAAGGAGTTCACATAAGACCAGTGGTCTCTTACTGGTAATACAATTATCAGGGCTAGAAATTAACTTTTTTCACCACAAGCAAAAGTTTGCTAGTTAAATAAAAATCTACTAGCAAATAGACTGACCTGACTAGCAACCAAATTTAACAAAAAATGTATGTTATTTTCATTGAAATATGTAACAATAAGACTGTAAGGTTTTATGTGTTTTATTAAATTAAGCAATTCACTGTCTCTGACTATATCACATTGTGAAAGGTGTCCTTGACATGTACCTGATATAAACAAACAAGCATTAATATTTCCTGGGGAATGGCCATATCATATGAAAACATACAGTGTTTTAAACTGTGTTTTATTGGACAGTAATATAAAGAGCCACACACTGTACCCTAAAAAAATTCCATGTACCCCGGTACCCCCAAATTGGTGGAATGAAAAAAAAAGCTGTGGGTATGCTGCATCACTGTACATGTACTGAACTTTTTTCATCTCAAATAATTATATAATTATTACCAAGATAATAACTAATAACTGGCTTGTCTGTTTTATCTTTCATTATGTAATGTGAAAGAATAATTATTGTAAAGCCAGTAAAAGAAATATGCCTGTCTGTTATTTTTTTTGGTTTTTTTTGGTGAAAATTGTATAAAAGAGATGAGTTAGAGTTAATCAAGCTGGAAACAGAGCAATAATAATTATTTGAATAAAATTATGAGATCACTTCTGATAAAAACACGATAATTAATTTACACTAGCGAGGCCAAAGTTTGATAAACGAAAATCGTAATCTTACCATTCTTGCAAGCAGACAGGCTGCATTCATACGATAGTGTAACAGCTGTCACACAACCATTTTCATGATTATTTCCCCTTAATCACTGCAAACACTATAATAAGTTTCATGTGAATCACATGAAACTTGACGAAAGAATTTTGTAATTTTTGTAACGTCGCGATCCTGATCAGAAACTTTTCTTCTTTTTGACATTTCGACTGGTAACGTGAACTGTAAACATTACGACCAGATGTTATTTTAAAAATCGGGAACCAGTATGGTTGTTATTCTCGGACAGAGACGTAAATATTCGTATTTCTCTGACAAATATGTAACTATACCGTCCTTTTTTATGAAGTCAATGCGATCTTTACCGATCTTACGAGAAAACAAATTTACACGTTTGTCATAGTTCAGATACGATTCTGAAAACATAATTTTTTTACAACTAGCAAAATTCTGCTAGTTCTAACTTTATTCACTAGCAAAATTAAGGCAAATTGAAATTTCAACTAGTAATTTGCCTACTTGCTAGCGTTAATTTCGAGCCCTGAATTATACAGTTGAACTTGTGCGATCCGACAAAAATTTATGATCCCAAAGTATATCTGTTAACTTAAGTAAAACCTGAGTATTCCCGACATCCTTTATAATCCAACATATTTCCCTTATCCCGAGGTGTTTTGGATGAAACAGGTTCCACTGTAATGATAATTTGAAATACACTGTAAATAGAAATAATATTAAAGTTTTTTGATAAGGTTTAATTTTTGCTGAATTGAGGTGAATTCTAAGGCAGGTTTGACTGTATTATAATGTACATGGAAAGATCAACTTTATTCCTTGTCAATAGACTGAAATGTTTGTCTGTCTTTCACACCCCTTCTTTGACAAATTTTTGTACAAAAGGGCTGGGGTGGATATTGATTTTCTCATAAAAGAATGTTGACTCCAAGAAGATCAAGAGTGCTTTTCTTTTGTTAATTCTGGGTCATAATCATTTTGTATGCCATTTTCAAGCCATAATACTATTATACACCTTGCTGTTGACATTGCTTTGTAAATCTATAATTAGGTGTTGACTTTATTTTTATTTTGACAAACATTTTATCTATCTACTTATACTGTTCAAATATACATTTTATACATGGTATAGCTATATCTCAAATATTTGACAGTTTCATAAATCCATATATTACACAAGACGTATATTATAAGTTATAACATAGATGACACTTGAAGTTGGGCACTCACCCATCCTATCTTTATGTTCAAACTGTCAGATTAATTTGATGGAATTAAAGGTTTATCTGTTAATTGTAATTTATCTGCCAATTATCTTGGCAAGCTATACATGTATTTAGTTAGAGTTATCTCCCATTAATTGAGAAAACGGTTTGTGTTTATTCCCACAACCTTTGCATACAAAGGAATGTTAAATGTTTTTATGTCTATCTATTACATAAGTCATGACATAGATTTACAGTAAAACTATAAGACATGTTATTGCTTTAATTATATTTCCTGCTGTAAAATCTAAGCACCATAGGTATTAATTCATAGTCTCACCTAATTTCCTGTCAGTATCATTATGTAACTAAGGCCATGCAAAGTTAATTACTTGGTTCTCGGGCCCTTTTTTGTCAAAATTGATGAGGGAGGGCGGCATTTTTTTTTTTCCTTTTACTGCTGTAAAAAGTGATGAGGGAGGCATTTTTTCTTCTTTTTTTTGGTGAAAAATATGGCAATGTATAAATCTTTTCATTACTTTATTGAAAATTTCAATTTTATTTCTTTCGATGGTGGCAGAAACATCACAAGTGGTTAATTTTTATGGAAACGTCCAATCCGCTGGTCCCAACGTACCATTTTTTATCTCCGTAAACAATTCCAATAAGGTACAAGCTTCGGAGAAGCCCCCTATTATGTTTCCTGGTAAAACTGGCAAACATTTGTGCCGAATTTGCACAGAAACGATTGACATTTTGTCTAAATGTCAAACGGAAACACGTTTTTTATTTATTCATTGTCATAGCGATGCTTTAAATCTCATTTAAGCATGATGCGTTTTAAAGCGTTTCACCGACCACGCGATATAAGAGAAAAACGGATGCGGTTGTTTTTTCAGTACGGACAGCGCTACCGCATTTAATTTTTTTTTTTACTATTTTTGCAAAAAGATCGGCAATGCGGCGACGAATTTCCACATGCGGGCGGGCCTGAGAACCAAGAAATTAACTTTGTATGGCCTAAGTAATTTTTATGCCCTGAAGGCTAGACATGGGTATTACTTCTCCAGTTTTGATGATAACAGGTCAACAATTATTATATTATTGGTACCAAATGTTTTGTTTATTTGGTTGTATCATTGTCTCGTATGTCATATGAGATATTCTAATTTTCTGATTGGATAATGTTGAAAATTTGCTGGCACCAATTTCAGATGGATGCCATGAAGCGGTTTGTGCATGCAGAAATAATGTCTGGTTAATTAAGAATTCAATTTAATTCTTATTTATCAGAAATGGCATTAGATTGGAGATGACTGTATAGTGTAATGTATATATTTGAAAATTTGTCCTCATCAATTTTAATTTGATGGTCGCAAATATCTGTTTACTATCTCCATTAATGTGTCATCAGTAAACTCAATTTGCAACTGTCAAATCAACAGTTGATGCCAGAAATTCTTCAAATATAATACAGTTATTTACTGATTGTTCATAGCTTTGTGACTTCGTAAATATTGGTTGACATTAAACAATGATTCTTGTTGTTGGATGAAAAAACAAGAATGTGAACCAATCAAATGGAAGATGTCTATTTTGTAAAGAATCGAACCACTTCCTATCAAACATCACTGTTTTAATAAACACTGAAAACATTGGAACTACCGGTATTAACATAAATAGCAAAAAATATTGTTTGGGTTCAATATGGGGGCATACATGAATTTCAATTATATACATTAAGTTTTATTAAAGGTCTATCCTTAAGACAAGAAACAAAGTTAAATGTGACAAATTTTGAAATTTCATATAAATCAAAATGTAAAATACATGTACTTTAAATCTTAACTGCCTGGTAAAAATTTGCTAGAGGCCAATTGTATTGATACAATAAATAAAACTAAAATCTTGACAATGCTAGATCTTCCCATTGATTAGTAAATAGTTATAAGAACTGAGTACAAATACATGTATATATGTTGATGTTATCATAAAATGCCTTATAGATTAACTTACAGGTTGGTTTTAAAGTTATATAAATTTGATTGTATTTTTCAAATTGGAAAATGTTTACTTTTATCAATCTCTTGCTTACCTGGGTAAGAGATCTATTGCAAAACATGGAACCTTAGATTTTTTTTTATTACCTGGGCATCTAATTATTAAGGTGTTTTGCTAACTATAAATATTGGGGGGGAGTAAACCCTTGAAGACGAATTTCTTTGGCGAAGAGTCTTACCACAGATCTAGAGCTTTCCAGCGTGTTCCTAAGTGGCGATAGGGGGTTTTCAGATTATAATAGTGAAAGCCGGAACGCAGATCATAGTGTGCTGTATATATAGTATTTGGAGAGTGTCACCCTCCTTGTAGATCTGGAAAAGCACTTTTTTATATTTTGAAAAAAAGTGGGTGCATTGTAGTGTCTACAAGGGCATTTTTTTTGTTATTAGTCCCATCCCCTCAGTTCTTCATACTTTCCCAGTGGTTGTCAAAGGTTGTTGTATCAGTTATCTAATTCCTGCCTTATATCTGTAGGTTGTTGTATCAGTTATCTAATTCCTGCCTTATATCTGTAGGTTGTTGTATCAGTTATCTAATTCCTGCCTTATATCTGTAGGTTGTTGCATCAGTTATCTAATTCCTGCCTTATATCTGTAGGTTGTTGTATCAGTTATCTAATTCCTGCCTTATATCTGTAGGTTGTTGTATCAGTTATCTAATTCCTGTCTTATATCTGTATACCATATAGTTGAACTGGTTGTCGTCCTAAATATGCATCAACTATTTGTCAGTGGAGTTAAGCAAATAAGCAACAATCAATCTGGTATACAGGTTTCTAGGGTAAGGGGAAACACTATGGACCATGTATATTATAATATATATGAAAAAAAAAGTTTTCTCAGCAACTATTGATGGCAGAAATCTGATATTTGGTCACAAACTTCATATACATTTTTGTACATGTAGGTATGCCATATTGTGGGAAGCGTTTTTGGACCCGTCAGATTCCTACTTCCTGTTTGCCGACTTAGGTTTTTATACACATTGAACATATATGCGGGAGTATCATAAGTCAGCATTAGCTCACAGTTCATCTTGTTTTTATTTTTTCTGTCTTGGCTGATAATCTGGAATTAATTTTCGGTGTGCAAATTTTATACATTTTGTAATGTTCATGTTTTGTATGTTATAACTAGAAGGTTTATCAAAGCGTGAAAAAAGTTATGTTTATGGTACAGACAAGTTAAAAGTTCAATTTCTGTGGCAGGATATTACTTGAAGTGATACCAGATTGACTTCATTGCAAGTCCATCAAAAAGTAGGAACAGATGGCATGCATTTTATAGTGTATTGACATTTAAGATAATGAATGAAAAATGTAATTCAATACACATCTTTAATTGCATGCACTAAAATGACCATGATTATATTAAAACACCATAAGACCTAGAATTTATTACTAAAAACTGAAAATGTTTGAATATTTGAGCATTCCCCACTGACAAATTAAGAAATGGTTCCCAGTCCTCAATTTATCGAATAACCTGATTCAGTAGGAAAACTGACTTGATATTGAGAGATTTTTTTCAAGACATTGTGGCAGTGGAATTTAAATGAATCGACTATATTAATATCTAAAAACAACAACTGTATATTTATTATTTATTCAGAAGTTGTTTACTCACATTTTTACTTTCATTTCTAATCCATATGTATGTTAAGTATATAATCTGTGTAAATAACAGTTTTTCTGATTCATTTCCTGTTTCCACGGAAACACAATATCGCTTTTCTCCCATATGTATGTGGCTAGTGACAACACTTGTACATTTATATGAGTAGTACAAAGAATTACATCATAGGATACCAATTGTCATTATTTATCAATAGATTTACTTAATTATTAGCTATAGGTTCAAATTTCTGTGTATTCATTTCATTTCTGATAGGAGGAAAATGAAGGTTCATTGTGCTAGTATTTGTGTGATAATGAAATATCTTGGATCATTAATTACTTGAATGTTATGGAAGAAATCGAAGTTTTCTCAACAAAATTGTCCAGTACAGGAGAAAATGTTAAACTTTTTTTGGATGATAATTATTTAGATTTTCCTGATAGTGATATTGAAACGGATGAGGATATGGGATATGACAATTATTATACAATAGAAGAGTAAGTTATGTATAATTTATAATGTTTTTGCCGGAGATGACAAACTGTTTTTTTTATTTTTATGTTACGATGAATTTAAGAAAAGAAGAACTCTCCCAAATATTTCTGTTTATATATTTTAAGTTTTATAACATATACACAACCAATATGGGACAGGATACTCTACATACAGAGAATACCATATGTCTTGTATGTAAATGAATCCTCAAAGTAAAGTTGAGGGACGAAATTTTCTGGCACTTATTCATTTTATCATCATTTACTTATGAAAATCAAACTTTTTGTTTATAGTTCCAGGGCCAGATTATGACCTTTAAGGCCCCCTAGGCTAATGAAATTATGAGACCCCCCTCAGACGGAGCCACCCTTTAACTCGGCCACACCCATTTTGAATATTTTTTACTCAAGCTTGAGGGCCCCTAATCTGCAGTCTATGCTAGCCCATAGGATAATCCGGCCCTGTATAGTTCCATCCCAGCACTGCATTTTTACAGCTATCTTTAGACAGGTCTTTTTTTGGTTCAGTATATTGTGTTGTCAGTCCGTCTGTTCTACATTAACATGTCGCCTCCTGACTCTACTTTTCCTTGACAAATTATCTTGAGACACTTTTCAGGATTATTAGGAATGGTCTCAGAGGGTCTGTATACCTTTTTGACGATTTTCTTTTCTATGTCGTTCTATAGTTATTGGACTTTATCTGTGGAAAAAAGGGGCTGTCATGGTCATGATCGTATGGTAGTTGGATTTACAACTACCTATGCAATCGGTGCCTATGACCACTAATGTTGTGAGTTCGAATCCTGTTCATGGCGAGATGTACTCGATACAACATTATGTGAAAAGTTTGTCAGTGACTTATGTCAGATTGGTGGTTTTTTCCAGGTACTCTGGTTTCCTCCACCAATAAAACTGACCTCCATGATGTACACATGTACCTGAAATATTGTTGAAAGTGGCATTAAACACCATAAAACCAAACCAACTATATAAATCAAGTGAATGAATTGTATGTTTTTAATAAATGAGGTTATTCTTCAGTAGCCATGTCTGCAGCAAAGTGAACATTTTCAGATGTTGTAAAATAAAGTAATATTTCACAATGTGTACCAAATGTTGTTTTCTCATGATTGAAACCAACAAGTAATAAATTCTTGTGTATCTAACAAGACAGGTAATATGACAAATGATGAAATTCAAGCACAAAAGACAGGTAATATGACAATAATGATGAAGTTCAAGCACAAAACCAAACATACTCTGTATATATATTACAAGTCATACAGTCCAACCAGAAAACAAAACAAAAATAACTACATACATATATATACATGTGACACAAACCAAAATACACTCCACTTAGAAAATTAAAGTCACTATGACCAAGGGTTTCCCATTTTTCATCCAGGCAAATACTTCAAAATAAAAAATATATGATTATGATTTACATGTAATTTGAAGAATGAATTTTTGGGTTTTATGAAGAGGTTAGGATAAGGGTTATGGTGTTTAATGCCACTCTCAACAATAGTTCAGTTATATCGTGGTGGTCAGTTTTATTGGTTGAGGAAACTGGGGTACCTGCCCCAAGTCACTGACAAGCTTTATGAAGAATATACTTGATTTTGTTAGTTACAGTTTGTATGTAGAATTAGTATGATAATCAATTGTATCTATGGGAAATAGGTCACGTATTACGAAGTATTGGAAAATAGATAAGAAATACTGAAAGCACAAATATATTAAATCGATTATTCAGCCAAAAATTCCAAAATTATGCATATTTAAAGATTATTTGACAGAAATTTTTAGTGAATTCTACAATTTACATAAATAGTAGACGAGCTTGACGGTGCCGATTGTTTAGGGATCAGGAAGAATGATCGGGAGACAGCGATATAAATCCTAATATTTGGCATATGGTATCATTGGGGTATTGATTGGGATCTTGCCCTTACAATATGATGTTGTTAGATAACTTTGTCATTTAACTAAGTCTGATCGATTGAAGGGCAATTGTTTGTGATGTCTTCGGGACTAGAGATTTTGTTAAACCAATAATATTATTACATTCTCTCCATCATTTTGTTTTGATAGTCTCTAGGACGAGATTTTGTTAAACCAATAATATCATTGCATTCTCCCTTTATCCTATTGTTTTGATTGTCTTTAGGATGAGATTTTGTTGAGCCAATATTGCGTTCTCGCCATCAATGACGTATTGTGAATTTGTCTGCTAAAGAACCTTGAAATTGGGTAATCAGATAGCTTGGCCTTATGATTAAGGCATGTTTTGACACCAAAATCAATTTTTCAAATACATAAATTTATATTACCCTGTGAAAACCATAAAGTTACATAAAAGCTTGAAATTCTGAAAAAAGGGTTTTGGATCTCAATACATGGTTGACTATCAATTGTGTTATTAATTTGAACATTGGCACCAAACCAGCGGCAGATATAGTAGGATTTGGGGGGTGGGATTATAATCCCTTACCGCAAGGCACTGTCAAAGGAAGGCCCAGGTTCAATTTGGAGCTTTACTACTTTTTCCGTTCTGTAGTTATGCCCCTGTTAACTTTTGCTGGAAACGAGGGCATTGATGACCAATGGGCACATTCTTCCATTTTTTAATATTGTATTGAATATGATCCAAACATGCAATGTAGATATCAAATTTTTATCACTCTAAAAAAGAGTTCTGTCAGACAAAAGCCGTCTTTCATTGCTTATGTAGTTACAATTGTCTGTAGTTTGTTTGAATTAATAGCTCATGCTTTATTTTATAATTTTGTATTCATTCAGTTTTAACAAGGAAAACATACTGTAAAACGTCTCTTAAAAGGAAGGGTGTAGTTCATAATAAATTCAAGTTGATTAACAACATTTCTTGTATTAAATAGCAGTAAATTATCTACTAAACAGTACTTCATTAATTGATCAAAAACAGCTTTCAGTGAATAAAATAACTTTAAAACATAAAACTAAAAGATGGTTCTTTCTGAAAGTTAAAATTTTTTTTCTAAAATATGCATCATGAGGACTTTAGTAATAAATTGTTTGTTTGCATCCAATGCAACCTACACATGCACCTGCAAAAAGGTACCGAATAATTTTTTTTGAAAACTTTTTTCTTATTTTTGTATATTTCAGTTCCATAGCAATATCCTTAAGCTTTAACACATTTTAAAAGAATGAAAAATCCCTACCTATCTCCCTACCTATCTCCCTACCCATATCTCCCTACCTATCTCCCTACCCATATCTCCCTACCCATATCTCCCTACCTATCTCCCTACCCATATCTCCCTACCTATCTCCCTACCTATCCCCCTACCTATCTCCCTACCTATCTCCCTACCCATATCTCCCTACCCATATCTCCCTACCTATCTCCCTACCTATCTCCCTACCCATATCTCCCTACCTATCTCCCTACCTATCTCCCTACCCATATCTCCCTACCTATCTCCCTACCCATATCTCCCTACCCATATCTCCCTACCTATCTCCCTACCCATATCTCCCTACCTATCTCCCTACCCATATCCAACGCCTATTGGTTGGGTTTGGACTAATGTACATTTTGTTAGAGTGTCCTGAAAGAAGATCCTGTAGATTGCTTGTTGGGGTTTTTACATGTTATAGTTTTGGACACACTTCACATTCTTATTTTTCTTGTCTGTCAGAAGACTAATTTAACACCAATTAAGTTCCATTAGGAGAAAAAGCTAAAGGCTTATTACTAGTTAGACCTATGATGTTATTGAGTAGATTATACAATTATCTATTATAGCATGGTGCATGTTGGCAGATAATATCATACAACATCTGGAGTAAGGCTGTGGAAGGTGTTATCTTGTAGTGAAAAATTATCTTAAACATTCAACTAATAATGGCAATCAATGAGCCACATTAAACCTGTTAAACTTTCATATTTGTTCTTTTGATATCACATTTTGAAAAATTAATAAATGTTATTCATAACATCCCCCCTCCCCACAACGGAAAAGAGCAGTAAAAAAAAGGGGGGACCTGATAATTAGATAAAGGTGTAAAATAGAAGTTGTATGGATGTATACAATTAATGTTTGTAGGTATCTCTTTTCTTCTCATAGATATCATCCTCAAAATTATTTTTATCAATTTTGTAGGTTCAGACACCAGAAATATACTAGGTTGTCCTATCCTAAGCATTTATTACCTTATGTTTATATAAATCCAGTCATTTGCACTGATCTATAGAACATTGTTTTGGGAAATTCTATGGTTACAACATGTATTATGTATTGGCTGACCCATAACATATTTCAGT
>MJUT01058264.1:328677-341171 GCA_002080005.1 Gigantidas platifrons
GGGGGGTAAAAGGGCACATTATAGCCATGAATCATTAGAAATGTGATTTTGAAACAATTAATGAACCCAGGTTTTATGGGACCAGTGACTTGGGGATCCAAAGTTTAACATAAATATACATTTAGGCTGCAAGGAGGAAAGTTAAAACAAATTTTTTTCTGAAGAACTAGTTATGGAAATGCAAGTATAAATGACTTGGATCATCATTTTGATGTACAGATTCACGTCTGCTCAAAGATACAAATTAGCACAATCGAATGTCCCAGGGGTTTTACTCTATTAAGCTCAAGTGATGGAAGATCAGAATCTAATATATATGATACGGTAAGCAATTATAGCTTGTTTAATTTTCTTTATCATGTGAGCTTCCAGTTAATAATAGGATGCATATTTTATCAGAACTTTAATATCACTTTAAGGTCATGTGACCTGAAGTGTGTCATCCAATATTGGTAAACATGTCACATGTCTTCTTCTTTGACACCACTGCTCCAGATTCAGGACGTTTGTCATTCAGGAACATTATTTCACTGGTGGTTTGCTACGTCACACGCACAAATACTTGAACATCACCTCGAGGTAGGTTTATGCAGTTGTACAATTTAAAAAAAGGAAAACTAACAAAACCAAGTAGTTCATCGAAGGGCCCACATATCAGACTTCTTTGTTAGCATACATTCATTGCATGGAAACCCGGGCAAGGATACCGTGCAAAACTGATGGGTTTCCACGCAATGAATGTATGCTAACAAAGGAGTCTGATATGTGGGCCCTTCGATGAACTACTTGGTTTTGTTAGTTTTCCTTTTTTTAAATTGTACAACTGCATAAACCTACCTCGAGGCGATGTTCAAGTATCCGTACGTGTGACGTAGCAAACCACCCGTGTTATTTAACATATGGCACAATGAACAGCAGAATAGTTTGAAATTCTTCCAGCAAAATATTGAATTGTTTGGGCCCAAAGTGTATTTGAATTTTCAAAGGATGGTCCTTGGTGAAACTTAAAAAAAAAAAAAAAAAGAAGCTTTTATATGTGTGTTTATTTTTATTTATTATATTTTTGACTGAAGAAAAAAAAGCAGAGCTTATATACAGTTATGGTCTCATTATAATAACCCTTCATAATAACTGTTCATCATAGAGTTAGTTATCTCCCCTTCTGTATGTTTTTGATTTACTCTGCAATTGACTTTGAATAAGTTAATTGCAGTGGCAAGAACAATTATAAAATGAAGCATGGCTGTTGTAGATATCAAAAAGATCAACAATGCAAGATATACAATGATACTGAAATAAACATGTTTATAGGTTGTTGATATCGAAAAATGATATTGACACAATCATCAAGAGTGAAGGGATATGAATGATACTGGTACTAAATAAATATGATAAAAGGTTATAATTGATATCAAAACAATATCAACAATATGTGCATAAAATACTGAACTCAATAAATAATTTGTGCAGTTTTTAATAAAATTATACATGGAAATAAAAAAAATACATGCAATATAAGTTGATCATTGTCTGGGCTGTCGTGGTCTGGTCGTGATCGTATGGTAGTTAGATTTACAACTACATATGCAAGCAGTGCAGCAGGCTGGTTTGACAGTACATGTATTTTGACTTGAACACTTTCAAACAAATGTTCATCTGTCTTGATTTTGACATGAAGCTGATATCTTGACATGAAGTCAAACTCCACTTTTAATGTATTTTTTAACTCTGTATCTAAATGCATTAAAATCATGACAACTTTTAAATAGATAAAATCCCACAAGGCAACTTTCAGTCTAAAATTTGAAATCCTTTTTTTCAGATGTATCAAGTGCCTGGCTAGATACTTTACTAGATGTTATAGAATTACTACCTAAAGATGTTATAAAGAAAGAGGTTGGTTAATTATTCATATCTTAACAGAAAACAAAGCTTTCTTCTAATACATTCTGTACCAAATGACATAAGATATTATTGGTTTCTGTGGGAAAACTTTTTCGACTAATTAACTTTAAGTGAAGAAAAGTGACCTACAAAGCAAGCAATACACAATATTATATTGTTGTAAGATTTATAAAATGACATAAATTTATGACGCAAAATTGTAATGGTGTACGTTTGTTTTAATTAGTCAGCTTTTTTTTTTTTTGGCAGTGGATAAAAAATGATGTTTTAATGTAAAAATTAATAGATTTTTTAAGTGCGGCATGTACAAAATAGTTCTAAGGAAGCACTGCATCGTGTAGAAACTGAGGAAACTAACACTTGAGATGTATAAGTATATAGCACTTTTACTCTCTGTTGTATATACATAAAAAGACACACATTTATCTAGGGGGAAATCAAAATCGTGAGTCTTTAAATAAAAAAACAATTACAACAGGAAAATATCTCTTGATGTAAAAGACGTATTAGAAATATGTGAAGAAATTTGTTGTGGAGTAATGATAATAAAATCAGCCAATTTGACAGTTTTAATACAACAAATTGGTTAATTAAGAGAGAAAAGTGACTTTCTTTTCCATCTTTGTTGATTGGTCTGCATTGCTTCACTCATGTTTTTGGAAATATTAAATTGCATTCTATTTCCATAATTACACTTTACTATTAGATCAATAACACATTAGCATTGCCACCGAGATAAAAATTAAGACCAAACTTTTCTTCATTAGGGAGTTTTACGACTGCAAAATGACTAAAAATAGAATTAATTTCCTCTTTTTGACAGTATGCAATTTCCACTGCTTTAGAAATTATATTCTCACTTTCCGTATTAATTCTAATTTGTGCGAGTATGTCTGCAGTTGGATCTTATTAATATCGACATGGGATAAAAACTGCAAATCCTGATTCATGACGAGGTGTACTCGATACAACATTATGTGATAAAGTTTGTCAGTAACTAGTGGCATGTTGGTGGGTTTTTTTAATACTCCGGTTTCTTCCACCATTAAAACTGACTGCCACAATATAGCTGAAATATTGTTGGAAGGTGACGTTAAACACCATAACCCAACTCCCCTCAAATCCTCATCTCAGTTAACTTCTAGATTTCACAAAACAATAAATCAGTAGATCTTCAATCAGCATGATGATCAGTTGTTAACAGCTGATTTGTGTAATTAGGTTATTTATTAAAGAAACAAATAAAAATAGCAGTATTTATGTCTAATAGTATTAATATGCCAAACAGATATCACAAAATACTGGCAAGAGAGATACTTCTGTATCAGTTAATCATTATATATCACTTTCATAAACAAACAAAATATAAATAATCAATCATTGTTGAAAGTACATAGTTCAGAATATGAAAGTTGTCAGAAATTTCATGAAAATTCAAAATGTTAATTTTTGTAATATTTTTTCCAGATTTTACATGTTGCAATAGCCAAAGGTCAACTTTCTCAGTCAGTTGCAGCTCGAATGGCATGTTGTAAGATACTGGGGAAAATCTGTACTAAGTTTGAACCTTTTGTGTAAGTAGATACACAGGTGTTTATTAGGTGTGGTTTTAGAACAATATTTAAACCTGTCTTTTTCACATTGTGGTATGCATCACATGAAATAACTTTAGCAACAAAATATTATGTATAAATAATTCATGACTACCAAGAGTTTTTAGGGGTATGAAAGTCTTGACAGTTGTAATGAAAATGAACTGACATTGGGTAGGTTAATGTCTGGAAACCTTAGCATTTTAGGTGGTAATCTCTGCTTGAAGAGTGTCAAAGGTGTTAAACTTATGGTGTGGACAGACAACCTTACTCACTGTGTCATGCTCTAATAATTCATTTTGGAGTATCAAACTTTAAATGTTTAAATGTAAATGTTTCTCTTGCATACAAAACAAAAAAATTAGTTTGATGATATTGAAATCTAACTATGAAATAATGAATGGTTCAAATTTAAATTTTGTGTTTTGAAATGAAAAGTAGATACATCATATACCAAATATTTAACATTGTATAGTGTAAACCAAACAGTTGATTGATTAATCCATTGTTGTTTAGTGCCAACTTTAGCAGTATTTCAAACCAAACGGAATGTGTACTAAGCAAACCATGCAAAGACAAAGAATACAAAGAGAAATATAATTTTGTTTGTTCTTTATTGTAATTACCTATCTAAGTAACTGGTAATAACTTTCATCATCCAACTTCAAGAAATTAAGACAAGCGTTGTATATGTAAACAATTACTTTATTACCACAGACAAGACAATATGTCTAATAAATAATCTGTACAGTCATAATTTAAGGAGTATATTACACATTTATTACATTGCTTAATATCAAGCTTTATGAACATCCTTTTTGTCAGAAATGTAAGTTACGGGGTTAGGTTTATGGTGCTTAAGGTGGTACCTAACACTACAGGGAGATAACTCTTTAAAATCAGTTGAATGTTTTGATCATATGATGTTTGTATGCAGATTTCAAGCATCTCGGTGATCAAAACCACAGAGAGAAAAGCTGTTATGTGGCTATTGAATTTATAACTCTGAGTCTGTTGGTTGGAATTAGTTAAAATTTTGATATTTATTACAGTGGATATATTCAAACACACTGCCAAAAAAATAAGAAAATTAAACGAGCAGATCAAATTTTACCTTAATGCCACTTTTAACAATATTTCAGTTATATAGTGGTGGTCAGTTTTATTGGTAGAGAAAACCAAGGGCCTGTCACATGTCACTGACAAACTTTATAACAATGTTGTATCAAGTACACCTCGCCATCAGCGGAATTCTAACTCACAACGTTAGTGGTGATAGGCACTGATTGCACAGGTAGTTGTAAATCCAAATACCATACAATCACGACCACAACGGCCCCTTAATGTAATTTACCAATTAAAATGACCATAAAGATATACATAGGCTGATTGTATTTTAAATGAGTTTAAGATTTGAAAAATAAACATGTATACAATTTTAGGATAAAAAAGGAAATCCTGCCAGTTGTACAGTCCCTCTGTCAAGATGTTGATTATGAGGTTCGTGGATGTATGTGTAATCAACTTGGCTCTGTAGCTAGAGGTTTAGGGTAAGTAATTTACACATGTTTTAAGTAAGTTTTTTGCTACATATCATGAAATGAAATTTATTTGCAACTAGACAGAAGTGTAGAGATTAGAATGCTTGTCATTTAAGAGATAACTGTATTGTATTTAAAACTTTGCAGATGTAAAACCAACAATTTACATCTGTAAAACTTAAAATTCAATATAGTTATCTCCATTCTAATGCAATACTAAACATAAAGATGTATTCTTGCACTTCCCTGGGTCTAAAAATCAAACAAATTAAAATTCAGTGAAATGTTGGCACATAAACAACATAACGTCATGTGAAGACCTCCAGTTTAAAACGTAAAGATCAGACATTTTTTGGCATGGTGTGCACTTCATTTTTAATCAAATTTAACTAAAATAAGTTAGTAAAATTGTCATTTTAATTATTTTTGTGTATATGTAGGCTTTCACGTTTTCAAGATGGCAGATCCTTCCAGTTGGACCCCTTAGTTACGACTTGTAGATTTAGAATTTTACATAGAATAGTAACCAATCAAATCTGACGATACAAATTGCATTAGAATATGCCCTATAGGTTCAAGACTTTTTAAGCAATCTGTAGGAATGATGATATATTGATAAAAGACCAGTATTTATGTTCCTATTAACAAATGAAATTTTCAAAATTTACTCAGCAAGTTGCCATTTGAAAAAGGTTTTCAGTCTCTTTAGGTATTACCAAAGAGTGAAGAATTCATTACATCAATCTTTCTGAACTATGGATAACCGAAAAATTTGAATCAATCCTGTAAAAATTCTCCATGTAAAGGAATACACAGTATACCTATCTGCTTGATGGATCATTGAAATGCAATTAAATTAATGTTATTCTTCTTGACATATAAATACACGAATTAACAATCCATAGAATTATCAACCACATCGGTGGTGTAATGGTTAGCGTGCTCGCCTCAAGTGCAGTAGATCGTCAGTTCGAGCCCTGATTGGGTCAGACTAAAGACCATTAAATTGGTATTTGTTGCTTCTCCCCTAAGCACGCAGCATTAAGGAGAAAGAGCAAAGACTATTCAGATCTGCATCAGGATAATGTGTCCGAGTGGGGTGACATGTCTATCTGTGGATTGTTTTTTCAGTGAGCTAGCACTATAACAAGTCAATTCAGTGTGTTGGTCTAGTATAAAGCAGACATCATGATCATCTCATTGAAAATTAATTTGTTCTTGCCATGATATAACTGAAAAATTGGTGAGTTGCTGTAAAATAGCAATCACTCACTTACCTACATGTCAAGTGACTATATATTTACATACATATTTGTGTCAGGAGGAAGTAAATAAAGAATTAGTCATGTCATTGTATATCATTGTAGGCTAGAAGCTACTAAAAGTGCAATATTGCCAGAGTTAGTTGAGCTGACAAAAGATGAAGAAAGTTCTGTTAGAGTACATGGTTTAGAAACTGTTGTTAATGTTCTCTCTTTACTTGACTCAGGTAAGACTCAAGATTACTACTGAAACTGATAAAACTGATCATTTCTGGATTTGGGCCTTCCTTTAAAGCTTAAAAACTGTTTAGCTCAATGTATCTATTCTTTTTTTTTCTCTAAAATCACTTGGTCAGTTGGAACCAAATTCAAAGGAACATTCCTTCACCAAAGTTTTTTTGCTTAGATAATTTATTTGGTCATTAATCTTTGATGGTTGGCATGGTAGGAGAGATAATAAAACATAGGCCCTTATGGGCAAACGTCTCAAAAACTATTGAACTGATTGAACCCAAATTGTTAATTAATAATGATCGCTGGATTGAAAAGTTAAAAGTTTGTATATTTAGATAACATTACCAAGATGGCCATTACTGTGATATAGCTTTACACAGAGCTCTATCTTGAAAATGTTTAGAATATTTTTTTCTGAGAAACTACTAAGCTGATTAAAAAGTGGAAACTCAAGTTTGGAAATACAGACTTATTTTGTTTAACAGTGGTATTTGGATATTTCACCTTTTTGTAAATAAGTTAAAAATGCAAAAAAAAAACAAAAAAACAGGAGTGTCCAAACACTGCCAAGCACTTTCCTGTTATGTTCACATTGATCTACTTTCATCTCTAAATTTCTGAAGAATCATCATGTTTTGTTTTCAGATACATTTTGGATGGAATAAATTGGTATGAATGGGTTTATAGCAATTTTTATTAAGATTTGTTTTGAGTTATACACTGTACCATCAAAGTTATAAATAGTAAAAGCTGATAAATGTATGTTTTGGCTCTTGTGGGATTTTTACATTGACATTTACATCTAGAAATACTAGGTACTTTTGATATTAAGAAAATTCACTATTTCAATTACAAGTAGATATGAAATAAATTAAGATACAAATTTATTTGATATAAAATTGAATGAAACACATATGTGTGGTCATACTTTATTGTGTAAGTATTTATAAAGTCATTTGAGAAATCCTTTTAAAGTTGTCAAATTTTAAACATCCACGATGTGTTGGATTTATTTCTAAAAACTGTCCCTATTCCATAGTTTATTTGTTAATTTGACTATCTTATCAAATTGAGTTCAAAATTAGCAGGTAGTAAGAAGATGAAATGGACATGCTGTTATTATGTTTCAGAGTTCTGACACTGACATTTTTTTTCGGCTATCCTGTGTTAGGCCATTTAGTTTTATCGCTCCCAAAATTTCTTTTGATTTTGAGCGTACCTGATGAAGGTTATTACAGAAACATGTCGAGTGCATTAAATTTGATATCTACATTTCTATTTCAAGAGTCTTGTTATTTTCAATACTTTATATTTCATCACATTCATTGTGTAGGTTTCTTATGATTAATTTCATTGCATGTAAATATCACACATACTGGGTTACCTTTCTACTGAAGACTAAACATGTGTTTCTGGTATTTTACATCCTGTAAAACTTGGCCATCTCTCTGTTATTAATTCAAATTAGAATACTACATGTTTGCTCCAAAATACAAGTTATTAATTAATTTGATGCAGTCTTGATATAGAATGTGGACTATAATGAAATCTGCTCTTAATGTCTATATTATCGAAAGGAGATAGATACAAGGAATTTAGTTGTGATAGGCACTGATTGCACAGGTAGTTGTAAATCCAACTACCATATGATCAGGACCATGATGGCCCCCCATTGCAAGTAGGAAGTGTTATAAAGTTTTAATGTATCCTTCACAGGAGACTTGATTATAATCTATATCTATATTTTTGTAACTTTCAGAAACTTGTACAGCTACAATCATTCCATTAGTTTGTAAGTTTTGTCAACAAGCAATGCAATCTGAAGATTCTACACTTCCAGAAGTTGCCAAACAGATCGGTAAAGTCAGTCATGGTCTGTTAGGTTAGTGATTGGGATGATCAACCATTACATATTATTTATATAACAATTATTTGATATAGATTTGAGTTTTAGCACAAGAAACCTTATCTAAATTTGGCTATGCTGTTTAGGCCTTTTGGTTTATTTCAATTTCATTAAATTTTGTGAATTATTTGACTTATCAGATCAGACGTAACTAACAATTACTATCAACACCATTGTCCTATAAAATGACCTATCTGAGTTCAAGATAACAAGAATCAGTTAATTTTTCTTTTTTGATTTAATGTTTCGAACCATTAAAATTAGTTTATACAATGTTTTGAGTATGATAAACAATATTGCGTTTTGTATTAACTTAAGATATGTCCATTTATTACAGCCTACCTAACAGATGAACAGAAACAGTGGTTTATAGATTATTTTAAGAAGTTGTGTAAAGTTGGCTTAACTGTAGAAAAAGTTAAAGGAAGTAAAGATTCAGATAAAGAAAGTCCAACTGTAAGTGTAATACATTTTATGAAAGTTTTTTTTGGAAATATAATGATTCATCAAGATTTTCATTTTTTACAAAGGTTCTGATTGTCTTTTACTGTCACTTGCTTAATGACAAATGTTGGGGGAGGGGGAGGGGAGAAATAAAAATAGTTCTGTAGATCATTATCTGTAATTATTTATTACCAGCATTTGTGCATTATCTGCACCCTCTGGAGAAGAAAACCTAGTTTGGGTAAATAATACACATCAACTTTTAACCTGATCGTATGGAAGACAAATTTGTGTATACAACTTAAAATTTGACAAGAAAAATTTGTATTGCAGTGAAAAACTATTATCAATTATCAGTCAATATTTCTGTCCTCTGTGGGTAATATGTCTGTCCTTTGTGTGTAATATTTAGAATAAGCTATTTGTCACTTATTTTATAGTTAATGGAAAATGTGTTTATTTTTATCAAATTTCTCTCATAATATAATACTAATTAGATTTTTATTTTTTTAGGTTATAGAAATTCCTGACTTCTCTGAAGATGACAAGTTCTTGGAGTGTAGAAAAAATTGTGCATATAACTTTCCTGTAAGATTTGTATACTTAGATACTTATATCAGTAATTATTTGATAGCAATGATATGCTAGTTGAACATGAGATAACTTATGATGCAGATAAAGTATCTTTTATTTCTTTTGTCTAATACCAGATGGAGAATACACAGTATGATGGGTGGTTCTAGTTAAATAGCATCACTTTTATATTTTTCCTCCTGACTTATTTTTCCCTTAATATAAAAAGAAAAAAAAACAATTCTTTATGGAAAGAACATTGAAAAAAAGTAATGGTCAACAAAATGAAGAATCACCTCTTGCCTCAAACCGTTGAACACACAAAAAAAGCAACCATGAAATATGTCGGATTTTAAGTATTTAAGCATGTTTTAATACAATATTCTAACATGACCTCATTCTTTCTCTTTGTTAAAAAAACCATAATTATTTCTTCGTATTATCTCATTAGCACATGCGCCGATGAATGTGACTGACGTTTCCATTGGCAGCATAAATTTTGACCCGAATAATGCCGATAGAGGGTCCAGTATTATTTGAGTTACATAAATTGTGTGCGACATTTTCCGCATATGTATAAATTGCCGTCTTCCAATCAAAGTATACCACCGTATTTGTACTCTTAGACATATCAGAATCGAATAAATCATGGAAGCCAAAATCTGTTTTGAGTTTTAACATGGATTGGCAGATATTAGTAAATTTTATCCCTTGCTTCTGGCTCGCGATAAAATACTAATATCCGCCAATCCATGTTAAAACTTCCAACACATTCTGGCTTCCATGATTTATTTCTTAATTTTAGTTAAATGTAGATGAGCCTTTAAAAGATTATCACGTGTATATCAGTCCTTCAAAGAATATGCCCTGATTTTGGATAATTTGACAAATTACTTTTATTGGTAGTTGTAATACTACACTTTCTCTGTTGTTAGATGTAAATTTCGTTTTTGACATTTCTAATTTATATGTTAGGGTGTATATTTCATTAATTTACGGGATGATTATTGACATTCTCTGGTTTTCTGTGGGGAACTCTCACTTTCTCCAACATTAGATCTGGTTTCTAGAAATTTGAGGAATATGCTACAAAGCAAACAATCAACAGTAGTAGTTCACTACCAATATCAGATATCTCAGGTTCTGTGAAGGATACAATGAATATCTGTATTAAACTTGACCAGAAACAATTAGTAATAACAGTAAAGATTAGGGTTGTACTTTTTGCCACTTTAGTAATGTTTCAGTCATATGGTGTCTACCAGACTAATTGGTGGAGGAAAATCTTGGACAGTTATAACAAACAGGGTTTAAAAGTCAGGACTGATTTGCACAAGCCTCTATTAAAACTTTAATTGACACTTAAATTTACTTGAAATTAATTTACACTTAAGGTTTAATTGAGGTTTGTGCGACCCAGTCTTGTATAAAAACCCCATCATTGAGTGGTGTCTGAAAACCTTAACACATAAAGTGGGTATTGGGACACAAACTGACATCTGTTTTGTTAGCCTTTTGTCAGAAGTCGACGACCATAACAGCTCGTCCTCCCAAGCCCTTAAAAATCAGTCAGGATTATTTCAGTTTTCACTCCAGCAAGAAGTAAAAAATGATACTTATTTATTGTATAAAATTATATTATGTATTGACTTGAATCATTTCATAACTAGCATATTTGATGTTTTTGTAGGCAATGGTTTTATTTATTGGTGCAAAGCATTTTAAGGCAGAGTTACTGGGGTCTTTCTCTAGTCTCTGTAAGGATCCTAATCCCCATGTTAGGAAAATAGTATCGGGTGGCTTTCATGAGGTAATGTAATTGTGTTACAGTAACAAAACTCTATTAAGCAATACATTCATTGTAGCAATACAAACAAATATTTGTTTTGAACCACGTCGGTGGTGTAATGGTTAACATAGTGCGGTTGATAGTGGGTTCGAGTCCCGATCTGGTCAAACCAAATACTACAAAATTTGCTATTTGTTGCTTCTCTGCTATGTACGCAGCACTAAGGAGAAAGAGCAAAGACTCGTTGGCTTGGAATCAGGATAATGTGTCCGAGTGGGATGACATATCTATCTGCGGACTGTTGTTTCAGTGAACTAGCTCTATAAAAATCCAACTAAATGTGTTGGTCTAGTACAAAGCGGACCTCATCATCATCTTACTGAAAATTAACTTGTTCTCGCCGCCATGATATAGTTGAAAAATTTCTGAGTTGACGTTAAAGAACTACCACTCACTCACTCACTATATTAGAAATCCTTGTGATATGACTGGAGAACTTGTCCTATAATTGTTTTTATTCTTGTATCAATTTGAACAGAATGTGTCTAATATTGCTTAGGCCAAAGAAAAAAATATGTGTGTTTCCGATTGCATGGTCTTCAAAATTAGGGTCGGTAGGTAGGGAATTTGTTTTTTGAAACCTACAAGTATGTTCCTTCCTCTAAAATCCCACAAACTTGTTTCTTTCTTTCTTACTACAGCTTATTAATTATTTGACATGCATGAATCATTAATACTGGTTCCAAACATCAATCAAATGTACCAGGAAATGAAGAAAATTAAAACGGGAAACCGTGTCTATTGTTGAAGTCGGAAACAGAGACGAATTTCCGGATTTTGCCGATCTTTAATTTTTTTTTGCATAAAGAATGTTAGGGTCGGCGGTAAAATTTTAGGGTCGATCGGAAACACACATATTTTTTTTTTGGCCTTAATTTGTTGCTAAAAATTATTTTCGTTGATGATATGTTTTCTTTGTTTCTATCATGCAATAAATATACAGGGTGTCCCATAATATCTGTTACCATTTTGAATGGTAATATTTCTATTTTCATGTTAATAACACCTGCAAAAATGTTACTGCTAAGGCCATACAAAGTTAATTTCTTGGTTCTCAGGCCCGCCCGCATGTGGAAATTCGTCGCCGCATTGCCGATTTTTTTGCAAAAATAGTAAAAAAAAAAAAAAATTAAATGCGGTAGCGCTGTCCGTACGGAAAAAACAACCGCATCCGTTTTTCTCGTATAT
>MJUT01058264.1:341469-366028 GCA_002080005.1 Gigantidas platifrons
CACCATCGGAAGAAATAAAATTGAAATTTTCAATAAAGTAATGAAAAGATTTATACATTGCCATATTTTTCACAAAAAAAGAAGTAAAAATGCCTCCCTCATCACTTTTTACAGCAGTAAATGGATAAAAAAAAAATGCTGCCCTCCCTCATCAATTTTGACAAAAAAGGGCCTGAGAACCAAGTAATTAACTTTGCATGGCCTAATTTGTATACATATTAAAGTATTATTTGGTATGCACAATGCAAAAAAAAAATTATTTACATTTACCCAAATTTTCATTAGGTTTACAATTACAGCACATTTTCCACATGACGTCCATTTTGCTCAATAAAGATGTCATAACGTTTCTTGAAATTACTAATTACATCTTGGCATGTTTAAGTTATTATCTGTTAAAGTAACTCCATAACACACATTGCAATAAAATATTTAAAAAAAAAACAACAGAAAAATACCACACCGTTAGAACAGTCTCAAAATCCAGTTGTAAAATCATGGAAACAGAGGAAAAACTGATACCCCTTGATAGATTGAATCACATTTCATCTAATTTTCAAAACATATGATAGTTATATAGTAGTTATCACTGTATGATATACATTAACGTAGAAAAAAATCTAAATTATGTAATATTTTAGAATGCTTTCATAATTTTCTGCATACCTGACATTTTCATCATTTATGACTTACTGTTTTTGACACTTGAGCTTTAATTAAATTATAGTGGTATTAAACATTGTTTTATAGGTAGCCAAAGTACTGGGTCAACATGTCTGTGTAACACAGTCTGATCTTATACTACTATTGAAGGATGAATCTACTGATGTAAGTCTACGTTCTTTTCTTTTTTTTTTATATTATGTGAGGTCTATTTCATAATTAAAAACGTAGATATCAAATTTAGTGAGCACGGCACGTTTATGGAATAAGGTATGCTCAAAATCGAAACATTTGAAAGCCAAATTATTTAAAGTTTTGGGAGCAATAAAACCAAAGTTGTATGGAATGTGAAAAACACTTTAAAATATAAAGATATATGAGAAGTGGGAGGCTAGTAATGAATTCAATGAAGAAATATACAGAAAATGTGATTAAAATAGTATCGAAAGTAGGTGTTTCAACAAAAAAAAGGTATCGGACAACCTCCCTTCTAGCAAAGTTTTCTGTATTGATCATGAAAATAGATGCAGATAGTTTTATATTCCAACACACTACTAACAATAAATAGCAGTATTTTTGGGATAATAAACAAGTCACAGGTCAAGTAATTGTTTTAGTAAGTACAGTTCATTCTGAAGAGATTACAGAGAACCATTGTGATTTTAGTCATTTCTATAAACCAATTTCAAAACAACCTTTAGACACATTTTATACCCCCACTCGTAGAGAGGGGGCTATATTGCAATCACCTTGTCCGTCCGTTCACACTTTCGTAACAGATATCTCAGCTTCTACTGGAAGAAATGATTTTATATTTGATATATGGCTTTGGCATGGTGACTTGTACCGTGTCTCCCCTTTCCAGGTTTACCGCATATCTTATATTTGATATATGGCTTTGGCATTGTGACTTGTACCGTGTCTCCTCTTTCCAGGTTTACCGCACATCTACTTCCTATTTACCGTGTGACTTACAAATGAACAAGTGGGGGTATTCTTAGCACGACGTAGCATGCAACATCTTGTTGTTTTTAAAATATGCATTATTTGAGAGACTGTTATTTTAATATTATTTATTTGGCACATTTATGCAGAAATACTGGTATTTTCTTTGATAAGCAAAATCCTGATTTTGGATAATATACAATACTAATGCTTTTATATCAGACTTTTGTGAGCAAGCACATGTTCAGCATGAGTTTGTATGCTGGTATACCTGTAAACCATATGAAAACAGTTGCTAATTTTAATGTGAAACGCACATAATCACAGATATACACAAAGTTTGTGAACATCACATGAAATACAGAGATAACATTTTATAGACTTGTTTTTAACACTTAAAGAACAAAATGTGGACAGCTATGACATGTTATAGAATGCATGTTAATATTTTATACAGGTGCTGAAAGGTGTGATAGCAAATATTCCATGTATATTAGACTGTTTATCAGGGACTGGTACTAACCACTCATTATCTGAATCAAAGGTAAGCACTGTAGTTATCTTCATACTTCTATGTAGAATAGATCTTAATCAAAGATTTAATAGTTATATACTTCAGCATATTCTTCAACTTGTTGAAAGCTTTTAATTTTTAATAGAAGTGGTAGTAGCAGAACATCAAATCTAAAGAACTGTTTCAAAAATGTCGTTTTGGCTCGGAATCAGAATTAATGTGTCGGAATGGAGCGACATGTCTACACTCAGACTATTGTTTTCAATCAACAAGCTGTTGTTAAAATTTCAAATATGGAAGAAGGAATACAGTGCAAGTACAATACTTTCAGTAGATTGATTAACTGCCGTTGATATTTGGTGTTTGTAACACTTAAACATTGAATCACATCAAAGTAATTAAGATGATTTAAAGTATTAATACTACAGTGTATAACCTATATAAATTGCAATCCGTCAAGCGACTCTTGATTTTCCTTATTTTTCCGGATTTTGAGCTGTTCCTGATTTTTTCCTGAATTTGTTAGATAAACTCCTGATAACTCCTGATTTTGAACTTTTTCCCCACAAAAAAAAAATAACATATTAATATGTTGAAATTATTTTAGTGTAAAGCATCTTATCAATAAAAGGAGGTGTGGAAAATTGCCTAAGTAAGACCTTTTAGCCTGCCAATTACATTCTGACATTCTGATAATGACCTTCATCTGGAATCAAAAACACTATGCTTAAATTTATATATTATGGCCTGAAAGCTCTTACTTAGAGGGGAGGAAGGTGGCCAATTGTTTGGTTTATTGTATGGTTTTATCACTTTTCTTATAAAAAAGATTCCTGATAATCTCCTTATTTTTAATTAAAAACCCTCCTGATTCCCTAATTTTTTGAAGCCAAAAAGTGCTTGACAGACTGAAATTGTACACTGAATAAACCAAACATTAAAACAAAAACCCAGTGTAAGAAAATCTTTGTTAATTTACAAACTGAACACAAAATTTGGTCTGAAAGAGGTTCATTTCAAATTGTTTCACTCTGCAATGAATCATATCAAAGTAATGAATTTAAATGATTTAGAATATTGATTTAACCTGTAAATTTGAAATAATATGGTGTTTAACGCCACTTTCAACAATATTTCAGTTACATCGTGGCAGTCAGTTTTATTGGTGGAGGAAACCGGAGAAAACCACCGACCTGCTGCAAGTCACTGACAAACTTGCAACAGGTCAGTTGTTTTTGAAATACTATGTGAATGACTAGTATTAAATATAATTAAGATAAAATGTTATTCTATTTTCAGCTAAATGTATTAAATGATGTGATAGCTGCTGTAATAAACTCAGAACCTGTCATATTTAGTTCTAATAATTGGAGATTACAAGAGCATTTAATGGACAATATATCTTGTCTAATAAAGTGTTGTTCTAGTGATGTATTATATCATAAAGTCATTCCTGTTGTGTATCCCAGAATTAAAACTGCTGTAAGTATTATCATAAATTATTATCCCCTTGCCAACAAAGTTGCGAAGGGGTATAGTAACACTACCGTCCGTCCGTCCTTCCGTAACATCCTTGTGAACACTCTAGAATCAACATCCTTCAATTGATTTTGACCAAACTTGGTACATGCTTAGTCCTTAAGAGAATCTGGAATCCTATTGATTTTCAAGGTCATAGGTCAAGGTCACCGGATCAAATTTTTAGGCAAGGGGGATACGCCATGCTTTGCGTTGCACTTGTTGAAGAAATTATAAAAATAGCAGAAAAAAAAGCATCTGCAAAAAACAATAAAAACACAATGTTAAGGTTTTAATTGGTATTGCATCTGCACTATTTAAGCATCCAAAAATGCACTGACTTGACTGTATAAAAGTTTGGTTTATGCAGTCACTGACTTGACTGTATATCACTTTATTCTGCATCTGCGCTATTGAGCAACCAAAATGCATTGACTGTGTACATTTTTGCTTTATATACAGTCACTGACTGTATAGTGAATGTATATCATTTTTTACTATGACACCACAATATGAAACTGTCAAGTTTCACTTGTGATGTCAAGTTATTGGATTTTTGAGGTTTTTGACGTGGCTTTGTTTTCTATAAAATTATACCCCCACTCGTAGAGAGGGGGCTATATTGCAATCACCGTGTCCGTCCGTCCGTCCGTTCACACTTTCGTAACAGATATCTCGGCTTCTACTGGAAGAAATGATTTTATATTTGATATATGGATTTGGCATGGTGACTTTTACCGTGTCTCCCCTTTCCAGGTTTACCGCACATCTACTTCCTGATTACTGTGCAACTTACAAATGAACGAGTGGGGGTATTCTTAGCACGACGTAGCGTGCAACATCTTGTTTTTGACAATTTTTCTTCATTTTTGATTAATTTAATGCTGCATGATAAACAGATAATAGAAATTTATTTGTATTAGACATGAAACAGGTTAGAAATGCTGAGCAAGCCTTGCATGTCTACCTGTCCCTAAACCCTCATACAAATATATTATGTATTATTCTGTATTTGATGCCACTTTTGACAATATTTCATTTGCATCATTTGGGGTCTGTTTTATTGTTGGAGGAAACAGAAGTACTCAATGACTGTTTTAATCACATTCAGTAGTGAATGTCGAAATATTATTTATTGTATTATTGCTTTTGCTAAACGGTATGTTTAAATTTATAGGTCACTTGAAAATATTTACAAATGATCTTGACATTAATAAATAATCTGAATTTTTTTTTTTATTGATTCATTTTAAGTAGTAATTTCTATTTTAGGGTGCTTATAGCTACTTCAATATGACTATAAATTTGTACTATATGAATTGGCTATGATAAAAATTGAGATAAGTCCCTTATAAGTGTAAAAGTTATTGCATGTGTATTTGTTATTATTCAAGATTCACTGTACATTACCTTTTTTTTACACAAGTCACGTTATGTCAATAATATATAGAACATTTATGATATATCATAGTTTCAAATCACGTTCCGGGGACGTCGTGGCTGTGATCGTGTGGTAGTTATGTTTGCAACCACCTATGTGCAAGCAGTGCCTATCACCACTGAGGTTGTGAGTTCGAATCCAACTCATGGCGAGGTGTACTCGATACAACTTTAGGGGATAAAGTTTGTCAGTGACTAGTGGCAGATCAGGTAATCCGGTTTCCTCCACCAATAAAACTGACCACCACGATATATCTGAAATATTGTTGAAAGTCAATAAGTTATATTTTATATATACATGTACTTATATAATTCAGAATGTCATACTACAGGAAGGACATATTTATAACTTCTTTGTTATTTATTACGAAAAGAAAATTTAAACAGTGATGGTCAACATTTCTAGCAATATCAGCAAAATAAAAAATCACCTCTCACCATGACATATGATGTAGGGAATCCAGGTCCTGACTTAGGACAGGCGCAAAAATGTGGCAGTGTTAAATAGGTTAATTGGATCCCAACCCTTCCTCTTTTGAGAGGTTTATCTCTAATGGTATTAATACAGATAGAAACAAACAATAAAAAAAAAACCTGCACAGATTCTCTACTGTAAAACAAACTTTATATGCCAACTGATTCCAAAATATTTCTTACAGAGGGCATTGCCTGTTAAGCATGCAGCCTGCAGATCTAGTTTAAAAATTATTAGAAAACTTAAAAAATTAACCCAAAGAGAAGAGCTCATCCATGGATTTGTACAAGGTTTGTTTTAATTTATATTTATTAATGTTTTTAGTGTTATAGTATCTTTCATATTTTAAAAATATGCTAAAAATGGAGAAAAAAATACTCAAGCAAATCGATATTTAGGTAAAAATCTAAATATTTCATTGCAGTTATTGTTTTTCTTTATTTTATAAATCTAACGTCCATTTTATTCAGTATAAGGGGATGGGGGTCTCTCCAGCCTGGCATCTAGAGGATTTATCATTTACTTTTGAATAATTACATTACTTCCGTTTTTCATTGAAATGTTACAATATGATTGGTTATGAAGTGGTCACATGATTATAAAAGAGATGTTTCACATCCGAATGAAACTCAAACCCGAACTTGCACGTGCCTCCATGACGACGTCAGATGTAAACAATCAATGGCGTAGTAATTTCCAACAGCAAATAATCTAACAAATAAAATTCACAACAAAAAATTCAACTATATTAAATTTTGGTGTGGTTTAAATATAATTATAAGAATTGAATACATTCTTTTGAAGTTTCATTGGGGTATGAAAGCATTGATCGAACTACATTTTCAACATGAAGCACTCCCACGCTTCATTGAAAATGTACTTCGGTCAACGCTTTCATACCCCAATGAAACTTCAAAAGAATGCATTCAATTCTTAAATAGTCTGAGATAAGTTACAAGTGTACAAAGCTGTATACAGAAAGAATTATAGTATTTCAATGTTTAGTGTTGATTAAAGGAAATATATATCTGTTTGTCTTTTTATGTTTATTTACAAGTTTGGTATGTTCCAGAATTGTTTTTTTTATTTGAGATTGATTTTTAACCCTGACACTTGAATGTCTATAAGCTGGAAACTCTCCTTGGAAACATTTTAAGTTTTAAAAAAAAATCCAACTTTTCCAATATAATTATGCAAGCATAATTTTTTTTTCAATATTAAGATGAAAATTGCTAATAAATATTATGTTTCATTCCAGATTTCTGCCATGGAAGAAGCTGTCATCATCGTAGCTTATTTGTTGACATTTGTAAAAATGTGATAGAACTTTATTCAAAAAACTTTTTTAAGGAATATTTTTATGAATTTGTGTTAGAACTACAAACAGATTCCGTGCCAAACGTTAGGTTACGGTTGTGTTCAATACTTCCTCAGTTAAAAAAAATTATCAAATTACCAACGGACAGGAACTTACTACAGCAGCTAGAGTCTTGTGTTAGGAAAATATTATTAAGTGAGAAAGATAGAGATGTATTAGTAGCCATCAAGCAGGTAAATATTATTATTGACAATTGGATGTTCTCTTAGATGTGTGCCGCTGATAAATTCTGGATCACTGAACTGACTTTGATCCACTAAAAAAAAAAAAGAACTGACTCTGATATCGAAAATTATCCGTCAGTGTGACCTCAAACACATTTTGATGTCACCGATATAAAAACAATACATTATCACTAGTACCACAGCTCGTCCTGTCAGAATTGCTGCGATACTAGCGATAACGTCTGTCTAGACCTTCAAAACTGCCTTTATTCTATATTTATCATTATGCTGTCGTAGTCTTTATATTTGATCACTCGTGCTGCTCTGGAGTGTGGTAGATCAATGGTTCTAGCCCTGATCTGATCAAACCAAAGACTTTATGAAATTAGTATTTGCTGCTTCTCTGCTAAACACTCAGCATTCAGGAGTAAGAGCAAAGACTGCTTGGTTCAGAATCAGAATTATGTGTCTGTGTGGAGTGACATGTCTACCAGCAGACTGTTGTTTCAGTGGACAAGCACTATGAAAATCAAACTAAGCCTGTTGGTCTAGTACAAAGTGGACATCATCATTATCATCTTGATGACTGAACTTTTTCTTGCCATGTTATAGATGAAAAATTTGTCATTTGGAGTTAAACAACAATTACTCGTTATTTCATCCCTAACTGAAAAAGACATGTATATCTGTGGACTGTTGTTTTAGTGACCTAACACTACAAAAATGCAACTCATGTGTTTGTCTAGTACAAGTACTATTTGCTTGTATGATGATTTTTGCCCTAAATGAATCTATTATGTTTTTTTCTTCATAGGCTGTAGATGAACTAGATAAGATACATGTTCAGATGGAACCAGTAAGTTTCAATTTACTTCATATCTCATTTTACTATGAATAATAAATATAGTACAGGATTCAAAATGGCCAACTCTTAAACATTGTCATATATAGTGATGAAATTAGGGTTATAAAAACTGTGTTATTGTTAGTTTTGAATGGAATTATAAGAATTTTAAAAATATGATATTGTATGAGTTTATCAGTGTGTAAACTCTATCTCTCTCTCTCGCAAACTTTACATAAAGTCTGTTAGGCTTCAAGTTCATTCAGCATTTGAGTGACTCGGCTTAGTTTACACATCAATAAACTCCTACAATATCACATTTAACTCTTGAATAAACATAGATTGGCATTATTTACATCATATTCCATTTACTGGTGGGTACTGCTGTTCTTGGTTGTAATCTTATAATGAATGTTTGATGTCGTGGCTACTGTCACTTTGATACCTTCAGCAGAACGTCTTTTCACAAATCAAATTTTAATGTTCCTAACACCTTGTAGTATCATGGCCATCAGTAAAGTTTGAAGCCCTAATATAGGAAAACTTTGTGAATAAAACCAGCATAAACCGAATACCTGTCTATTCCGAACTCAAAACTTGGTCCTAAGGAGGTTTGGTGAAGATGGTATTCATTGTTTTTATATTTTTATCATTTACATGTTGTACAAGGATGTTTTCATGAAATATTGACTACAGCAAAACTGCACACAACTTCACATATTTCTCCTTGTACAGAACTATGTAGGTACATGTACTTCTTTATTCATTCATCATTTTGATTCCATGTTTTGTGTATGTTACAGTTAACAAAAAGATCCTTTTTTGAACATGATCTCGTGGATCAAGAGAAAGAAGAAGAAGAAAAATTATTAATAACAAATGTAAGTTGTCATCAAATTAACGGATACATTTATGTAAAGTTATGTTTTATTATTTAAAATTTGATTGTAATAAAGTTGAAATATTAAAAAGAATCACAACAAAAACACTGCCACAAATAATCTATCAACTTTAACAATAAAATACCACACTGTCAGAACAGTTCCAAAATCTAACAATAAAATACCACACTGTCAGAACAGTTCCAAAATCTAACAATAAAATACCACACTGTCAGAACAGTTCCAAAATCCAATAGCAAAATCATAGAAAGAGTCAAAATCAATTTTACTAACATGCATATACATGACCGCTCACTTTCCTGGCTTGGTACAGGCACTTCAATAAAAAATGGCAGGGTTAAGCTAGTTTTATGGGCCCAAACCTTCTCTCTTAGTGAAATGATGCGGTCATGCAAGTATGAGAAGAAATAAGAATGTAAGTCCTGACATAACGTTAGCACATAAATTACACAAAAAATTGCAATCATGGAAAATTGATTTACAGTTGATTCAAAAATCAATCGTAATTAAACCAAAATTACCACACTATCGGAACATTTACAAAATGACCACACTATCGGAACATTTACAAAATTACCACACTATCGGAACATTTACAAAATCAAATATTAAAATTGTGGAGAGAGGCAAAATGGATACCCCAGACACACAAATACATGAAAACTCACTTTCCTGGCTTGGTACAGGCACTTCAATAAAGTGGCAGGGTTATACTAGTTTTATGGGCCCTAATTTCATGCTTTGTTGAGCCTCTGATTTTACTTGTTACAACCTCTTTTTGTTAACTACACAGGAGGAAAAAGAAATAAAGAAAGAAGAAGAAGCTGCAGAGAAACAAAAAGCCAAGGGAGATAAAAAGGGGAGCTCATCTGCAAAAAAATCAGAGAATGGAGGGAGTAAAATACCAGGTCCAAAAAAGGGTAAATATCTCTTATATTATATTGTAACTAATACTTAACACATTCAGATTTTACTGTGTGAGTTTTTTTCTTCTCATATTTCAATCTCAATCTCATTTTCATACTACTTTTACCCCCAAATAGCTTAAAAAGATGAGGGAATAAAGTCAAGTCTATAGTCATTCAGGTGAATACCTGTTCCAACAGGGAAATCAATGTCGGTATCAATTTTTTGGGGAAGTAATTTACAGTATCTGCACTTAAAAAATTATTTTTTTCAATAAATTACAGAATTATCGCCTTTTTGTAAAAGAAAAAAAGATCAGGGTGGGGTAGGGGTATCAAGTTGTTGAGATATAATTGTTTTAAATTAATATTCTGAAACCCTATATAGTTTAGATCTGACATGATAGGTAATTTTCAAAAGATTCTAGGAAGGGTATGAATTTTTCAACTTCAAAATTTGATGAAAAATGTCAATTATAGTAATTTTTCCCAAGACCCCTGTACCCCCCTCTTCACCGAGAACTTGTCTTAAGGAATTAAATCCCAATATAAATATATATGTATATAGAAAAGAAAAAAATGTAGAAAATATACCTAAATTTCAAGCTGATAAAATGAATGACAGATTTGCAGTGTTTTCTTAACTACTATCTAATTGTATTACTAATTACATTCTCATCAGTTTGAATAATAATAATACTTGACTCTTTCGAGTTTTCTTCAAAATTTACTGGAGTTTTATTGCTAATACTAAAAGTTTTGTCACTTTTTTTTTCAATAACAAACACATTTAAATTGTAATGCTTGCTCCTAAATGTTCATTTACAACGAAGCCAGTATTGAATTTGACAGATGTTTAAGATTTTGTAGTTTCATTTTCAAATTCAATTTCTAAAAAAAAATCTTCAGGGCTTTCAATATTTTTCAAGTGTACTCAATACTTCACTATTTACAGGTGGTACTTTTTCTTAAAATTGTAACATTTTGCATGAATTTCTGATGCAACACTTTTAAATTAGGAGGTACCAATTACCCTTTTAAGTGGGTAAATGTACCAGGTACCACCCCTTATTGAAAGTCTTTAAAGTTACTGGCTTTGTTGTAAATAAAAGAATGGAAATGGGAAATTAACCATTTCATGTGACCTCCAATATAATGTTTTAGGAATAAAAAGCAGTACAGTATCCGGTTCAAGTGGATCATCAACTCAAGTTTCTCCTACCAAAGGTCAGAATATATACTATGTATACACAAGCTCTGTTTATCAGTTAGCCTAAGCCAATTAAATCTTGATATCGTATATTTCAACTATGTATACACACCTCTGTTTACCAGTATAGTCTAAGTAAATTAGATTGTGATATCGTATATTGTTTACCAGTATAGCCTAAACCAATTAAATCTTAAGCTTGATATCGTATATTTCAACTTTGTATACACACCTCTGTTTACCAGTATAGTCAAAGGAAATTAGATCGTGATATCGTATATTGTTTACCAGTATAGCCTAAACCAATTAAATCTTGATATCATATATTTCAAAGAAATTATTGAACTTGTCATATATCTAAAACAAATATAATGAATTCTTATCTCCTATTTTCTGTTCTTCTTTTTTTTTAGTTTAAAATCATATTGGTGTAAATTATTATCATGTTCATTGTTGAATTGTTGAAACAGTCCTTGAAATGAAAATGTGAATTTACTGGTCAAATGCTTTTCATAGTTCTAAATAAAAATTGAAAAATTTACTGGTCTGAATAAAGTTTTACCGGTGATCATTGTGAGGACTGTAATGAAATGTAATATACTTTATGGAGCACAAACACATGGTTGTTTATTTCTTTTTATTGACAGATCATGCATGTACAAAATCTAAGTTTTTGTACCCATCCTATGTACTAGAAGGTAACCCTTCTATGATTATTATTGTTAATTGTTATGGCAACAACAAATTAGGGCTTTTACTAGTGTTTTAGATTGATCAAATAACATTATAAAACTGTATTACTTGTTTATACTCATCTGTTATAGTGTTTTCTTCCCTTCAGGCTAGGCTACTAATTAATATTAGAAGATATATATTTTTTTCTTCAGACACGTCAAAATCCCATATAATTAAATCAAAGTCCAGTAACTCATTGTCACACATACCAAGGATAGGTAAAGATCCAGCATGGGTTCAAATCTCAATTTATAAAAAAAAAAAAAAAAATGTGCTAAAATTTGATTTGCATGGTTTGGTGGAAACACGTTTGCGCACATTTTTGGAATTTACGTGTGCGCACAAAAAAGTACTACGTTTGCGCACATTTAGAAATTAACTTTTGCGCACATTCTCTGTTGAAAACATTGCTATTCGTTTTGCTGCTGTTAATGTAAAGTCAATGGACATAAATATTTGTCACCCTCGATTTTATGCTATATATTTCATATAAAAACCACATTTTTCAAAAAAAATATTGTGAAGTCATTTTTAAACGGATTTTGATCATTTTTGCACCAGAAGAAGCAGAAATATTTAAAGATTATTTGTTTATTTTAGCATGATTTTCCGTTAGATTGCCTTTATTTTCTTATGATTTAAAGACAATTTTTGTTTTCTGACGTCAAATTTGCTATATATTTCAACCAAAATAAAATCGGAAAAATCAACATTTGTGTTTAAATCACCAGAAAACAAAAACCATGCAGAAAAAAATTACTATCAGATAAACAAAAAAAATTCAAAGAATTCTGCGTGTCTTGAAATAAATTTCATGAAAATCTGCCGAGAGATAGCTTTAAAATATTTTTTTTTTAATGTGGTTTTATATGAAAAAATTTCATGAAAATCTGCCGAGAGATAGCTTTAAAATATTTTTTTTTAATGTGGTTTTATATGAAATATACAGTAAAAAATCGAACTTGATGAATACTTATGTCCATGGACTGTATATCATCTTCTCATCTTGACTGGAGAACACCTCATACTGATCTAACGCCTCGTTCGTTTCTTCTCTCGACTTCTGCTTGCGTTTTTCTCCGTCTCCTGCATATGCCTTGTCTGACCGATTTAACATCGCTTTGCAAAAGATCTGTTGTGTCCTGCTTTGCAATTTCTGTCATAATGATCTTGTTTGGTCTTTCTCCCATTTCATCCGAGGCCTTGAGTTTGGACTCTTGACGGCCTTTATGTCTTTGACTCGATCTCATCTGGCTCAGAATGGTTATGCTCGAATGGCCGTCTAACACCATTAAGTCACTGAGATCAGTAGTGCATGTTGCCTTGCATTCATTTTTAGTGCATCGCCATGTTCTCGATGATTTAGCTTCCCTATGGATTTTATACTGAAAACCGTCATATAGAAGATCAGGTTTCCCTCTGTTGGTGTCAAATTTTTTCCATGTTTCCAAATCAAATTATTATTTCGGACTGAATAATGTATATTAAATAATACTCACCAGTTCTATATAAAACATACAGGTGTAAGTGTAGGAAATACTGTTCACTTGAATATAGAATTTTGAGTGTGCGCAAACGTAGTAAAGTATGCAGGTATATTGTATATGTTCAAACGTAACACTAAAATACAGGTGAATTGTGCACAATTTTGCAATCTCCTGTCTGGAATGTGCGCAAACGTATTGTCACCCATGGTTTTATCAAATGAATGTTTGTTGTCCCAACTCAAAATACACATCCAAAAAGACATACAGATATTACTTCCATAATTTCAACCTGTATAAATTTGTGTTGTGATTCTGCTACAATAAATACATACTTGTTGCTATAAAGTTCTTATTTAATTACACTTTTATTTAAATCTCTTTTAAATAATATCAGAATAATTCACGAGACTTTAAAAATTTACATTTAAAAAAAAAAATTAGCATCATTTCCTAATTTTGAAATGAACATCAGTTACGTTTGTTTATTTCAATTTGTTTGAATTTCTCTTTACCTGATATTTAGGTTTTAAAAAATATCTATTTTTTGAATGGAAACTTTTCCCCAAAGAAAAAGTTAAATCATCTTAAACACAACATTTCAACAGTATTATATCTCGTTATTCCTTGGGGGCCATCATGCTCGTGATCGTATAGTGGTTGGATTTACAGCTACCTATGCAATCAGTGCCTAACACCACTAACGTTGAGTTTGAATCCCCATTAGGCGAGGTGTACTCGATACAACATTATGTGATAAAGTTTGTCGGTGACTTGCAGAAGTACAATGGTTTTCTGCAGGTATTCCAGTTTCCACCACCAATAAAACTGACCACCACAATATAACTGAAATATTGTTGACAGTGACGTTAAACACCATAAACCTAACCCCTAACCTGTTATTTATTAATATATGTATTTTGATTTGCAATGAATATTTTTGAAAGTCAAACTATCAAATAGAATTTTTTTTTATTTTTTTTTATATTTCTTCTCAAAAGTAGGAAGTTTTGATGAATTTCAATAACTGAGTTCAGACAATTTCAAGAATGTGATAATAAAACTTTAGGACTGTTTATTGTCAATTAATTATTTAGAAACTGTCACCAAAGCATGTCTTAGGCTCATAGATCAACATAGGGATTTTACTATCTTAAAGTAAAGAATTTTTGTTTTGTTTTGTAAGTTCCTCCACATTATGAACCCTATAAGGATGGACATACTCAATAAATATTTGTTTAAATATACAAATGGTGCAAACCTTGATAATTATGCAACCTTACCCCCATAAACAAAAACATAATGAAGGAAAAAGAAAGTCCAGTTTTCAACCAGTACAACTGAGCTTGTTACAGTACTAGACAGGATTCAGATGCTGTCTGAAAAAAACCTGATGATTTATACATTGTATTTATTTATTTATTTTTAAAAGAGGGGGATCTTTCAAGGAAAGAAAACAATTTCTTTGCCAAATTTAAGATTTAGAGGATAATACTTAGTTGTTAATACAACTATAATATCTTATACAAGGGCCAACAAAAAATTGACATAAATAGGTAAAAATCTTTTTTAAAAGTTTGAATTATAATAATAAATCAAGTATTATATAATGGTGTTTATATATTTGTTAACAATTACTTTGTTTTGATTTTTTCTGCATGAAATTGATTATAGTTCTGCATGTATATGTTTCATAGTGTACAATTTAAAGGGGAGTGGGGATGTTTATATCCTTAAATTTGTTTAAATTTGAAATATTAGTTTCTATAAATTCTTGATTATTTGTACTGAAAATACATTTAAAATGTTTGTTTCTCTGTGCATTGATACAAACAGTATACACTATACTATTCTATAGGGATATTCCATGTTACTTTATATTCACCAGAAAAAAAATTGAGGTTATTTAACAAACAGTATGACAAGTTTATCTAGGTCATTTATTAGTCAGTGATTTCTGTGCGTTTACTTTAGTTTCTTGTCAGTAAAGGGTATATGGGGTGAATTTTCAAATTCGCTTTTGCTTTGTAAAAAATGTGGTCATGGGGTACTGGACATAAGGTTAAGCAATTTGGTGCGGTAGTGTATTAAAGGTGAGTTACAATCATGTTGAGGAAGAACAACAAATTTGTCGGCTCAAAAATCTACCAATAACACTGTTGAGTTTAATTTTAAGGCATATATAGACATATAATATAACCCTGCTTTTGCTTTGTAAAATATTGGAACAGATTGACAAATTTATTATTTATTATTGTGTCCTGTATGTATTCATTTTGTTATGCTCATATCATTAATGTGATTCATTTGCATATTGTTCCATAGTCAGAATCCTTTGTTGTCTTCCTAACAACAAATTTTTGATAATTCTTACCGCTAAACAGAAATACTGTTTCCTTGTTATTATTGAGTGAAGAAGACTTGGTAATATTTATTCCACATTTTCTGAGTTAAACGGTTAAAGAATCGATCGTGAAACGTGAGATTGTTTACCCATTTAACTTGAAAAACCGTGGTATAAATGATTTGTACCGTGAAGCCATGCAATATCACATCTAGGTCATTGATAATTGCACAGCTCTGTGAGATTAATAAAGCTACAGTGCAGATTTAAAGTGTGCACTATCTCGTATCTGTGTGTATTATTTCATAGTTCTTAGCTGTTGTCTACATTCTGGTATATAAACCATAAGAAGATAAAAGGAAAATAATGGATTCATGTTACATGTATAGATAGGTTCACATCAGACTCAAGACAATGTGTAATTCTCCTATATAGTACTGTAGTAACTTATTATATGTGCTTGGTGTATATCTTATATCTGCGGATCATATAGATATAGTGTTTGCTATTGTATCTTAAAATTCGTAAGATTTATTTCAATGCTGAGATATTTTATATATGTGTTACATGAGGTCTACATATAAATACAATTTTCAGTGTGTTTTCTAATTATTTATTTTTTTATCTAAAAAGTTGATAATGTCAACCTATTTCCAACAGAAGACCAATATTCAACAATTCTAAAATTCTTCATCTGAAATATTCTTATATTTTCTAATTTTCTGTCGGATTTATATTATAATTATTCAGATTAGATTAAGCAGTAAGCATTAGTCAATATTAGATAAAATTTTAGTTGATATACAAATTGTATGTTTTAATAATTCCTTCCTTAGAATGCTTCCAAGTCAATTTTAAGCCAACTTTATAACCAGATGACTGATACATACTGTTGTTCAGTGATGATTTTGTTTCAGTTATTTAAGTAATTTTAGCTATTTTTTCTTTGAAAAAAAATCCAGAATATGCAGGACATGGTCAGAACAGGTCTTTAATGGAATTTGAAAGGGGGGTATAGATGGTTTCAGCTGATTTGCAGTTATTTTATTTTCTAACCAGAATTATCCATTCTTATTTATGTGTTAATGGATTTAAAATATAGAATATTTGTATTTCTCTTAAAAAGGAGGGAAATTGTCACAGGACATCATAACTAAAGATACCACAATGTCCACCGCAAGAAAAGCAGCTACTAGTTCACCAAAACTGTCCAGGTTACCAAGATATAGTTCTAGTCCAGACCTTAATAATGGTGATATCAATGGAAGGACGTCTCCTCTAATAGCCAAGAAGAATTACAATAATAAAATCCTGAACAAGTGTAAAGAAGAAAATAATGGTTTGAAGAAAATGAGGAGATACTCAAATATAGAAATAGACAATAAGAAAATAGAAACGTGTAAATCTTCAAACCAATCCAAGCTACCTCATTTCTCATGGAATAAATATGCCAGTGATGGGAGACAGTCGCCACATCCTCAAAGGGCATTTCTAGCCAGCGATGGACGATCTTCTCCCCACCCTGGAATGAGAAATATGATAGAAAATCCTTGTGGTGAGAATTGTGATGGAATGCTAGGTGTAATATTTGCTTGCCAGGCATGGGATAATGATTTAACTAAAACTCCAGGATTGACCAGACATTTTGTTTTAAGATATATATATTTTATTGATGAATGAATTATTGACATGAATGACCTTATTAGTAATATTTAGAATTTTCTGTTCCTTCTTTTCTTGGTACGTATTACTACAGCATGCATCTGTCTTTTTTTTGTGTGAATAATTGTAATAATTTCTGGATGATTTTCTTTAATATAATAAACTTATTTGATCTGTGGAATTATTCTTCATTAATTATATACAAGCTTGAAATGAATTTTATATTTTATGTTGATTGTTGTTACTCAAGAATATGCATTTCAACAAATCTGCTTCTTTTATTTCCTTATTCAGTTTATAATTTTGTCCAATCAAATATTATGTGGAAAAGTTTGTCAGTGACTTGCGACAGGTCAGTGGTTTCCTCCACAATAAAACTGACTGCCACAATATAACTGAAATATTGTTGAAAGTGGTGTTAAACACCACAAACCAGCCAACCAATCAATAAAATATTTTGGCATTCTAGGTGTAGAATCAATATACCTTATATTGAAATATTTTTTTGAAGTTATTCTCATCACCTTTACAAGGGAGTTGCGACTGCAAACATAGTATTGAACAATTATATATTTTTTTCCCCATGATTTTGAGTTCTATGAAAAAGTATGTCTCATTGAATAAAATCAAAATATTTCCAGAGACCATTGCTACAGAGTCTTATAGATTAAATGAAAATCATGATTCAATAAAAAAAAAAAATTCATTATGCTTGGGTTAGGAGTTCATGATATTCCTCTGGATATTAAGATGCCATCACGACCATGGGAAGGAAAGAAATATTTTTTAACTGTTTTATATGGTCATTTGATTTTTTTGTTAAAGCTGTATTTGTGTCTATGCTTATAACAGTGTGGTATTTACATCATTATGTTTCTTTTTAAAGCATGTTTAGAGCTGACATTTTATATATGTTTACTTACATAAAATGGTGATTGAAGTTTTGTTTAAAGCTGTTGTTGTATTCTATAACAAAATCTTTTTCACACTGTAAGACAATAACAATAGGTATATTTGTAAATGTCTTTTATTTTCTTTTTTGTTTCCAAATTGATTTGTTTAGTTTATTGACTTAAATTCTGTTTAAAGGGGATGTCATGGCCGTGATCGTATGGTGGTTGGATTTATAACTACCTATGCAATCAGTTTTATCACCACTAACATTGTGAATTCGAATTCTACTCATGCGGGGTGTACTCAGTAAAACATTATGTGATGAAGTTTGTTAGTGACTTGGGACAGGTCAGTGGTTTTCTCGGGGCACTCCGTTTTCCTAAACAATTAAAACTGACTGCCACGATATAACTGAAATATTGCTGAAAGTGGCATTAAACACCATAGCCCTAACCCTAACTCTAACCCTTAATTCTTTTGTTTAAAGTACTATTTATTATTGTTAAATTAATTTGTTTGTGATGATGAATCATGTTAATTCAACTTATTTATTGATGTCAGCATGCTTTACCATCTACTAAATGTTTCTTATTATCATCGTTGGAACATACAAGACATTATAATGGTTGATGTATTCTTATCAGAATGTTGTAGTTTTTGATGTAACATTAATTACCGGTATTTATTATTCTGTCTGAAAAATGTATGTGATTGTATCATGGTATGGAGGAGGAGTTTCGTCCTTGTTGTCATTTTTTTCATCTATAGACCCAACTTGTTTTCACCATAATTTACCTCTATTAAGTTACAGTCAAACCTGCTTTAGTCACCACCTCTATTAAGTTACAGTCAAACCTGCTTTAGTCACCACCTCTATTAAGTTACAGTAAAACCTGCTTTAGTCACCACCTCTATTAAGTTACAGTCAAACCTGCTTTAGTCACCACCTCTATTAAGTTAGTCAAACCTGCTTTAGTCACCACCTCTATTAAGTTAGTCAAACCTGCTTTAGTCACCACCTCTATTTAGTTACAGTCAAACCTGCTTTAGTCACCACCTCTATTAAGTTACAGTCAAACCTGCTTTAGTCACCACCTCTATTAAGTTACAGTAAAACCTGCTTTAGTCACCACCTCTTAAGTTACAGTCAAACCTGCTTTAGTCACCACCTCTATTAAGTTACAGTCAAACCTGCTTTAGTCACAACCTCTATTAAGTTACAGTCAAACCTCCTTTAGTGACCACCTCTATTAAGTTACAGTCAAACCTCCTTTAGTCACCACCTCTATTAAGTTACAGTCAAACCTGCTTTAGTCACCACCTCTATTAAGTTACAGTCAAACCTGCTTTAGTCACCACCTCTATTAAGTTAGTCAAACCTGCTTCAGTGACCACCTCTATTAAGTTACAGTCAAGCCTGCTTTAGTGACCACCTCTATTAAGTTACTGTCAAACCTACTTTAGTGACCACCTCTGTTAAGTTACTGTCAAACCTGCTTTAGTCACCACCTCTATTAAGTTACAATCAAATCTGCTTTAGTCACCACCTCTATTAAGTTAGTCAAACCTACTTTAGTCACCACCTCTATTAAGTTACAGTCAAACCTGCTTTAGTCACCACCTGTATTAAGTTACAGTCAAACCTGCTTTAGTCACCACCTCTATTAAGTTACAGACAAACCTGCTTTAGTGACCACCTCTATTAAGCAATAACTTGTATTATGTGATATTAAATTTTAATTTCCCTTTATAGTGCATTTCATATTAATTAAACCTGTATATAGTGATCACCTGTCTTATGTGACCATATTTCAATCTTCCTTTGATAGGTCACATAAGATAGGTTGGACTGTAGTATATACGTCTTAGCACAAAAAGATGGAAGGGTGGTAGCCATTTTTACAACATGCAGACCAACTTTTACCTCATTCATTATAGAACTTCTCTGATGCAATATAATGTTATATGAATTTATATAATACCAAGTATATTTAATACTCAAAAAGTGTTGTTGAAAATGTGTTCATTGTAAAATAAAATCAAAATCATACAGGCTATTTTTGTTACATTTCAGAAATATTAGTATCCATTGTAATATATCCGTTGAACCATGAAAATATCAAATATAAATGTGTATGTCAATCAATTGTTTAATATAGATTGATTGATTGATTGGTGTTAAATGCCAACTTTAATACTGAAGCATTGATATAAATACAAATGTATTGTTATTATTTTTTTCTGCTTTCAGCCTCAGGAAGTAAATCTACAGGTCATACAAAAACAAAACCTCCCAGTAGTGCTGGAACCTCGTAAGTTTTTAATTGTTTACTATGATTTTGTTTTACTTTCCTGTCATCTAATTATAAGCTTTTATTAACAGTTAATAAATTTTTTTTAGCTCAATGTTCCTGAAGGACCATATGAGCTAGTATCACTTTTCGTCCACTGTCGTCTCATCTTCTCCAAAACTACTTTGCAATGGGGAATCAAACATAGTAAGAATGTTAATTGGACATAATCCTTTACAGATGATGTGATTGTAGAAATCATCATGGACACTAGGGCCATTTATGAGTTCTGATCAACTATATTGTCAAAATTTTCTCTGCAACCATTATTATTGATAGAATTTTTACATGATCTAAATATTCCTTAGTAGATGACCTTCTTTATAGTTCATTTGTTTGGTTGTTTTCAAAAGCTTATTATGAACTAACAGTAAATTGAATTCATATGATAGTCCTTTACAAAGTTTAACACCACAATACAGCATATATAGTGAAAAAGCAAGACAAATATTAATGTTTATATTATTGGTGTTGAGATGGACTAGGTTAGAATAGGATAGACTAAGATATGATCCTAAAGAAATGTCAGTCTGTGTTCTTAGAAGCAAGAAAAGTGGTCATTGGATGGTTCTTTATAATAAAGTTTCGAATTTTATGTTGATTAGAAATAGAAGATGAGGCCATCATAATGTAATATAAGAACATATAGGAAAAATGTGTTATATATCTTCATCTTAGTCCTTGGAAGGCAGCATGGCATGGTGCACCATTTGGTTTTGTGTGTCAATTTGAAAGCAGGGCTGTCATATATCTGATATTGTGTTGAAAGTACATGTATATCCTCAATTCAAAATCCAAGATGGCCACCACTGCCAAATGTTACTGGTAGTGTTTTGAGGGACTTAAGGGTATTGGTTATCAATAATCCTTGTCAATAATTTATACATTTTTCCTTTGATCTCACCGAGGGGTAGTGTCAGTAATCAACAGACTGACTCTGATACTGGGAATTGTCAGTCAGTGTGATGTTAAACACGTTATGAAGTTGTGGATAAAAACAATAACATCAGTTTTAAAGATTTTGACATGCATTACAACCAGTATCACAACTCATTCATCCAGACTCTCTGCAATACTAGCAATAATGTCTGTCTCGACCTTCAAAACTACTGATATTCTATATTTACAGCATAGTATTTTTCCAAGTTTTGTGTATTTATTAGAAATGAAAATTTTAAATTACCATAACAAAACTTAGTATATAGCACTTCTATGGTGCTATGGTTTTAATACATCAATTAACAGATCTATAATTATCTGGTGAGTGATGCAGGCTTAAAGATAAGTAAACCTCTTTTTCAGTTTGCAGACTTTCTATCATATATTTTCATATTTTTCTTGGTGATAGCTTTTTCATTTGTTTAATTCTCATTATCTATGTTGATCTAATTTTATGTAGAGTTGATGCTAGCCTTTGTGTGTGTTTTTTTTAGTAGAAGAGGTTCTGAAGGTGCCACTTCAATAGCTCAGAGAAGAGGCTCTATGAGTAGTGTTAGTAGTACTAGCAGTACTGGTAGGTAAATATAATATGTAGTTAATGTAATACATCAGCCCTGATCGTGTGGGTAAATACCTGTGGCAACTGGCAATACAGGTGGGTAATATATGTAGCAACTGGCAGTACAGGTGGGTAATACATGTAGCAACTGGCAGTACAGGTGGGTAATACATATAGCAACTGGCAGTACAGGTGGGTAATACATGTAGCAACTGGCTGTACAGGTGGATAAATACATGTAGCAACTGGCAGTACAGGTGGGTAATACATGTAGCAACTGGCAGTACAGGTGGGTAATACATATAGCAACTGGCAGTACAGGTGGGTAATACATGTAGCAACTGGCTGTACAGGTGGGTAAATACATGTAGCAACTGGCAATACAGGTGGGTAATACATATGGCAACTGGCAGTACAGGTGGGTAAATACATGTGACAACTGGCAGTACAGGTGGGTAATACATGTGACAACTGGCAATACAGGTGGGTAAATACAGGTATCTGTAGCTAACATCATGCTTCTTTAATAATAATAGAACATATGTGAGTAGTACTGGCAATGCAGGCCATGGATTCATGAAACGTTCGTGTGATTACATACAACTTACATCCAGTATCTTTATTACTGAATTTAGTGCTATGTAAAATGGTGCACAGGCAGCTAATATAATTGTTTTAGCTAGATAACAGTTTCATTTCATTGTGAATCTCCCATTTATTTACATGTAATAGGTGGAAGCCTTATGTAAGACCAGAAGGATAATGTAAAAATCATTTTAAAGTTGAAGTGAATCATTTTTATATCAGAAATTCCTATTTATATATCTACCCTTGAATTGTTCTTCCGTCTTGTTTGATGTTCTTTCCTTTCCTTGTTATATTATCCATTTTTCTCTTGATGTGTGTATGATGTTGACCGAATAAATGGTATGAACATCGCAATGTCTTGTTTCTGTATTACCTAAGTATATACATGTCTTATCATTTATACTTGAATGAGATATATACAACTAGGTCATGATTAAGTACAAGAAATGTGTTTTAAAACCATTATGATGGACTTTTTGTGATTAAAAGTCCTCGAAATAAAAATTTTAATTTACTGGTCGAAATCAAATTTTTGAATTAATTTTTATATAGTTCTAAATAAAAACTGATAAATTTACTGGTCCGAACAAAGTTTTACTGGCCCTGGTGCCATAAAACTTGAGAATTTACTTAAGTCTGAGAATATTCTCAAATAAGGAAATACTAAAATTTGATTGGCTGAGAACACAGATTTGAGCAAAAAAAGTTTGCTCAGCAAAGAAAAAGTTTTGTGGCATCAGGGCCTTGAGGACTAATTTCAGCATTTCTGTGGGTAGAAATTTTTTCTACTATCCAGTATTAACATATTTTATTGTTAGAAAATCTTTTACATAATGTCACGTTAAGACTATCATAATTTTTAGGATTAGAAGGCACTCCATGTAAATGTGTATGGGCAGTAAGTATTAGTTACAATTCTCTAAGGAAATAGAAGGAAGTTCTTTTAATGAACTTCAGCATCTTCATCGCAACAAAGTTGGGAAAGGATAACAATGTTTTGATATATTTTCAGACTCGTCAATCAGAGCGTCACCAAAAGGAAGTAATGGTTTACTCTCTGTTCCTTCTACAAAAATGTAAGTTTGAAATTATTAGAGTAAATTAATGAAGAAAAAAAAACCACACACCATCAAAACAGTTCCAAAATCTAACCGAAAATCGTAGAAACAGAGAGGAAATATGATCCCCGTCATACACACACACGACTGTGTACTGTATTGGCTTGGTACAGGAACTGTAATAAAATGTGGTGAGGATACATTAGTTTTATGTGCCCAAACCTCCTCTCTTAGAATGTCATCTTGTAACTCAAATTTCACTGAGCAGATACAATATTCCACCCATGAAAATTAAGAAACTTTTTTATTGCATGGTAAAATTTCTCCCTTGTGATCCTACAAATGTGGGTTTGATAGGAAAAGAATAGACATTTTAAACCTAAATTTTATATTTTAAAATATTTTATATCATTTCATCACTCTTGACCCGTATTGAATATAACCCCCTCCCCACATGTGGAAATCTTTACTTTCATCATTTGCTTGTAACCGCCTCAAGTGTGGTAGATTGTGTGTTTTAGCCCAGGTCGGATCAAACAAAAGTCTATGATATTGGTATTGCTGCTGCTCCGCCTAACACACATCATAAGACTAGTTGGCTCAGACAGTTATTTCAGTGAGGTACCATTATAAAAATCCAGCACAAAGCAGAAATCATCTCATGGAATGTGAGTTGTTCTTGTCATGATATACTATTAGCTGCCTAATTGCTCATTTTGGCATTAAACAACAATCACTTATTTTTTCACTCCAAACAAACTGACAAACTTTATCACATAAAGTTATTTCATCTACACCTTACCACAGTCACAACTTTAGATGTGATGACAGCATTCCTCATTAATTACACTTTCTTCTAAAGCTTTCTATTAAGGTAGAAACACAACATGTTTTCCTCCAAGCTGCTCCATAAAAGTTGTATGTGCTCTAAGCAACATGTTTTCCTCTGAGCTGCTCCATAAAAGTTGTATGTGCTCTAAACAACAT
>MJUT01058264.1:375410-390846 GCA_002080005.1 Gigantidas platifrons
AAACCAAACACAATACAGTGAAACATGTCTAAACTGAACCTTTTGTTAATTTAACCTGTACAAACCAAACACAATAGTTGATCCCAAGGTGGTTCAGTTTAGACAGGTTTTCACTGTATAACAAAAGTCAAACTTGTTTATCTCCATGTTTATAAAACTGATGATATAGTCATCATATGTATATCCATCAATATGTAGTTATTCAAAACAAAATAAACATCCTAATTTTTTAGCATCTTTTTTTTCTTCATATGCAGGCATTGATTGGAACTAAGAATTACAAATTTCACTACTACAACTTTCAGGAGCTATTTAATTTGTGGAAGGATGGTTAAACGTTTGCTTTTTCATCAGGAACCCAGACCTGATCACTAAAGAAAGCTTGTATTTTCACTGCACAAACCAGTCCATAATAATGATTTTAAGTTAGAAATTTAGGCCAGGTGTAGTTTGGTCAGTTTGATCATTTTTGGATTAGGCCCTTCAAATATTTCCCCCCTGAAATATGTGTAGTACAGATGAAATGCACAATATACATGTACAAAGTCATTCAGTTCTACTGTTTCAGATGTGAAAATATTTAAAAATGCTAGGTCCCCTTCCTCCTTGCTCTCTAACCAAAATTTACTGTATCAATTATGAAAAATAATTTTTGGAACATGCATGCCTAAGAAGAGTTGAATTTATTCCTGATGTGGTTTTCCCACTTGTCAATATACATTTTGAAGTTGTGTTCATTGTGCCCTCATGTAGTTTCAATCAATCCAGTACAAAATAAGCACAAATGAATGGTTTTTTATGTAGATTTATGATGATATGGTTATTATTTTCTATTTAAAGTTTTAATGTCATTATTTATCAAGATTATTTTTATCAAATGATTTAGAAAATAGTAGTATTCATTATTTACCGTAGTACGGTGTAGCTGTTGACACAAACATCTGGTCAATTTTTATTTTATTTCATATCATAGAATTAATTAACATTCCAAGAAAAAATTTAGAATGGCCCACAATTTTATAAATGTCAAAATGATAGTAAAATATCAACTTTTGTTATGTGATATTCAAATAAATTTGTACAAATCCATTATATTTTTTTAATAATAATAATAATAATAAAAACATTAATACATCTCATTTCTTTAAAACAAAATTAGATTAATGTTGAAGCCATATAAAAATTGGGATATAACATACAGTTATGTGCCATATATCTGTTCCCACTCAAATAATTAACTATATATTTCATATAAAACCACATTTTTTAAAATCAATATCCTGAAGTCATTTCCGGTCAGATTTTGATGAAATTTACACCAATAATCTCAGAATTGGTTGCTACTTTTTCTGATAATTTTGAAATAATTTTATGATTAATACTTTTGGAGAAATCATGATTTAAACACAAATATTAATTTTTAACGTCATTATTCCCTATATAACAATGTTATTTTTGAACACAAAAACTTAAATGTGTCTTTAAATCGTGATTTCTCCAAAAGTATTAATCATAAAATTATTTCAAAATTATCAGAAAAAGTAGCAACCAATTCTGAGATTATTGGTGTAAATTTCATCAAAATCTGACCGGAAATGACTTCAGGATATTGATTTAAAAAAATGTGGTTTTATATGAAATATATAGTAAATTATTTGAGTGGGAACAGATATATGGCACATAACTGTACTTAAAATGTCAGTTATCTCCCCTATTTAAATGAAAAGTCCTGTTATACTATATTATCACTTTGTTTAAATACTGAAAGAGGTTTTAAATTTAGGAATGGTAGATTTATTTATGCAAGAGATTTGAATTATTCTGAAATAGTTTTTTCAGTATCATTTCTTTGGTAATAAATCTATGTACATTCATAAACAAAACAATATTGTCTCTAATTATTTATTTTCAGAAGAAAAGGTGCTTGTTAATATGCTTTAATTTGTTAATTAATAGACAAAGATACTTATATTTACTGTCAGAATTATCCAAACCTCCTGTACAAAATGAGAATAAATGATGTCAAGTGTTTTTTTTAAACTTGAAAATGTAACTACTTATATAGTTATAAATTACTACGAGGAATAAATAGTGTTTTGAGATTGTTTGTGGCATACAAAAGTGCTCATTTGTGTGCAGTGAATTGTACACTGATGAATATTCATCAATCTTGTTCAATGCAATAGTGTAAATATTGTCAAATATATTAATCATAATTTATTAAAATTCCGTCCTTTTTGTTTTTTTAAAAGAAAAATAATTTCTCATCCATGACATTGTTTTATAGTTAAGATAGTGTTAGATTAGCATTAAATTTATCAAAGAAGCAAGTTCTTTTTTTTATAATGGAAATATAATTTAAATATGTGTATTATGTTTCTTTTAATTTTTATTAACCTATGAAATATATGAAATTGGTCCATTGGTCTATTTTATTTAGGGATGAGGGTTTTGGTGTCTAATGCCACTTTCAACAATATTTCAGTTATATTGTGGCAGTCTATTTTATTGGTGGAGAAAACCACCAACCTGCTACAAGTCACTGACAAACTTTATCACATAATGTTGTATCGAGTAGACAGAGAAAACCACCAACCTGTCGTAAGTCACCCACAAACTTTATCACATAATGTTGTATCGAGTAGACAGAGAAAACCACCAACCTGCTACAAGTCACTGACAAACTTTATCACATAATGTTGTATCGAGTACACCTTGCCATAAGCAGGATTCGAACTCCCAATCCATTTTATTTAAATTATCTCCTACTTTAGTGTGATCAAATTTGGAAATGCATCATGGAGATCACATTTTCTTACAATTGCAGCCTTAGACATTAAATTTTATAGCGGGATATCAGTATTTCAAGAAATCAAAATCTGGTTAGAAAACTTGTTTAATGTCATGTGATGTGTATCCACATAAAAATGTATTATTTACAATGAATGACCAGAACTAAAGTACCACTAATGAAATATTGTTATTGTTAATATTTTGAAGAGTTTTCTCTTTAATTTCTTTCAGTAAAGTGTTCTAGACTTATAAAAAGATTGTGCTATTGTTGTTGATAATCATTTCATCCATTTGATCAGAAACTATTACCACATGTTTAAATTCATAAAAGTATCAAGATAACCTAGAATTTATTTTTTATTTTGAATCTTCTCACAAGTAGAAGAACATTTTACATAATTCAAAATGAAATTTATATTAGAAAATGAAGGGGGAAAAAACAAATACATTTTGAGCATTTTACCTTGAAGGGCAATAGAATATATGTTCCTAATAATAGTGTAAAGAGAAAGTCTATATATCTCACACTATCTTGATTGAAAATAAAATTTGCTATAGCTAAAATGCTCAAGTGATTATAAAACAAAAGGTTATGTAACCACATTTTTTTGTAGCATTATACAAGAACCATAGTAAAAAATATTGTTATGATGTAATTGTACATTTACTTGTAAAATATCTGTCATTGCAATGAATAAAAAATGACAATACAATTTTGGATTCAGTTATTCTATCACTTCAATCAGTATAACCACATCAGTGAATGTTAGTGTGTTACTGTGCTCGCCTCCAGAAACATGTATAACATTATTATGAAATTATTACTGTTTTTGACATAAAAGAGGTCAAAAGAGAGGGAATTCAAAGATTGAAAATTTTTATATATTTTCATCCAATTGTAATGCAGTTTTTTTTGCAAAATGATCATCTTTATGGGTCATTAAATCTTTTGCTATTTTATTTCGAAAAAGGGTCCAAATTCTGCATATTTGGAAGGTATATATATCACTTATAAAACAAGACAAATGCCCAAAATACAAAGGGTCCAGCATATTACTGTGTCCACACCTGCTTTTAAGATACATTTGTTCAACTTTCCTCTTCGTGACATGCTGCGATCATACTATGCTTCGCTCTGCATGGCCCTTTATTTCTAATTGTATGTGTCACTAAATCTTGTTTGTTGTGGTTTACATTTTTTGACTGAAGAAAACAAGTCCAATTCCAATCCCTGTTGCTATCCTCAAGTGTTGAGATTTACACACGCCTTCGCACCTACTGATGTTTCACCGGGCAGCTTAATAACAATAGATTTTAAGTCATCACATGACAATACACACTATTGGCATCGTATTAATGTTCCACTGATTATAGCTTCATTTAGTCATTTCAATAATCAGACATCCTACACTAACTTTATATAGTTTTTAACTGTATCACCTTAAGTTAATTTCAGTTTAAGTTTAAACAAAATTGGTTGAACTGAATTTTAAGTTATTGTGAAAAGTTAGACTGAAAGCAACAATAATACACCCATACCACAATACCACCACAAAAAGGAGATATTTACTTGACAGACTTTTTTGTCTGCAAATTTTTATGACAAAGAGATCATTAAAGAATATAGATCAATTAATCCGGTCCTTTCCTTATTCATGACTTATCACAGGGTTCGTAACAAGAGTAATAGGACGGGTTCGACATGTGGAGCAGGAACTGCTTACCCTTCCAGAGCAAATGAGTTCACCCCCGGTTTTTTGTTGGCATTCATGTTGCTTGATCTTTAGTTTTCTATGTAATGTTTGGAGATCATTGTTTGTTCATTGTGTTGTCTGTCCTTTTTACCTGCGTCGCCGAAGGCAGAAGCAGGTCTAGGAATCGCTTTCTCCGTCCGTCCCAGCAAGGCAGTACTTACTTAGTGTAATCTGTAACTCAAACAGTTTTCAATCAATATTATTCAAACTTTGCACAGTGTTTGTATACATATTGAAGATGTGCACCTCCTATTATGGGCTGATTTGAAGATTTTTTTCATATATTTTCTGTATGCTGAACTTTTTTTATCACTATATGTCATGGATGGTACCTAGTTGGTGTAATCTAAAACTCCAACAGTGTTCAATCAATAGTATTTAAACTTTGCACAGTGTTTGTGTACATATTGAAGATGTGCATCTCCTATTATGGTCAGATTTTACAAATTTGTTCGTACATTTTCCGTATGTTGAACTTGGTCATTTTTTATCACTGTATGACATTGACTGTACCTAGTTGGTGTAATCTAAAATTGCAAGTGTTCAATCAATATTATTCATACTTTGCATAGTGTTTTTAGACATACTGAAGACATGCACCTCCTATTATGGACAGTTTTGATAAATGTTTTCTTAGATTTTTTGCATGTTGAACTTGTTATTTTTTTTTTATCACTCTATCACATGGACGATACCTAGTATGTGTAATCTGAAACTCAAAAAGTGTTCAATTAATATTATTCAAACTTTGCAGTGTTTATATACTGTCTTGGAACCGGTGTTCGCGCGTCCGGTGAGTTCGCGCATACTTATTGTACATGTAAAAATTGCAAAATCATTGGAAAAGTTAAGATGGAGACTACTGGTATGTGAGGATTAACTCTAATTATATTAAAATATCAAATGTTTTGAGCTTATTTTGAAGTAATAGGAATAAACTTCAATTTCGAAAACTTTCAAAAATAAAATCTTTCCTTTATTCATTTTAAGAACCATCCAAAGTACGCACGCGCAACATTTTGTCAAAAATCGAGGGTTGGTTTGTTTACACTTTGTTTTCACTGAAATGTTAAAAATTGTAGCAAAATCCGGATAAAGACCATAAAGATAATACTTCAATGTATTTGAGGAGGATTTAAATTAATTCAATAAAATTTTGGTAAGCTGTGAAATTAACCACTGAACCCTTAGGTGCGCGAACACACCGAACGGCTCTGTACATATTGAAGATGTTCACCTGTTATTATACTCCCACAAACAAAGACTGGAGGTATAAAGGAATCACGTCCATCTGTCTGTCTGTCCATCCAGATTTTGTATCCAGGTATATATCAGTGTATATTAAAAAATACATACATTACTGGAATGTTTTGCAGGTCCAGACACGATATTGGTCTTGTTTACAGCTTCTGATTACCCTTCAAACTTGTCTTATTGTCAACATGTTATAGTGAGTGATTGTTGTTTAATGCCAAGAGCACTTTTAAAGCTATATGATGACTAAGAACAAGTTACATTATGATGAGATGATGGTGATGTATGCTTGGTACTAGACCAATGTACTTAAATGGATTTTTATAGTGCTAGGTCATTGAAACAAGTCTGCGGGTAGACATGCTGCTCCACTGGGACACATTCTCCTGATTGCAAGCCAACCAGTATTTGCTACTACTTCTTGATGCTACATGCTTAGTGGAGAAAGCAGTAAAGACCAACTTGATTCTTTGGCTTAACCCTAGCTGAAATCTATAAATCACTGACGAAGCATCTTTTGTTTCTGTTTCAAACTTACATGAATTGAGCATGGCTGATATATCCAATCTATAAATCATTGACCAAGCATCTTTTGTTTCTGTTTCAAACTTACATGAATTGAGCATGGCTGATATATCCAATCAAACACATCATGAATCATTACCAGATATTATTATGTCACCTTCATCCACTAGAACATATGGAGTGTGGGTAGGGGGAGGAATGTAAATAATTTCCTGACCATGTCAAGGGAAAGTCATTTTTCAGTTCAAATCTTGATATTTAAAATCAGTTTGATACACCCCTATTACAGGATTTGGGGTATAAATATTCAAACTTTTCTTAGTCACATTGCTTTTGCAATCCTCAGCCAGTGGCCCTCATTTTTGCAGTATAAAAACTGGGTTATGGTGATTAACCAACATACCAACAATCATGAGCCTATGTGAAATAGTAAAACAAGTTATACCCCAGACAAGCTTGTAGGAGGATAAAAAAAAGAGGAGTAAAACAACAGGCCTCCGGAAGATATAATTCAAATCTGTCCATGATGCTGGTATGTTCTTTTACAAAAAGAGGACATTTTGGTACATCTTACAAAATGTAGTCTAAATTTTTATCAATTACTTACTATACAGTAAAAAATATGACAATATTTGATTGATTGATTGATTGATTGGTTGGTATTTAATGCCAAATTTAGCAGTATTTCAGCTATATTTGGTGTTTGACTGATAGTGCATTGACTATTATATCACCACTGATTGAAATTCAGATATTTTTTATTCAATGAATTTCTTTGAAGATTTATACATGTAAATATTGGTAAATGTTTCTTAATTTCAAAAATATAAAGTAGTTAAGCTGTACATTATATACAAATATCAACAAGGAACCCCTAAAATATAACAAATTGGTGGCCAGCCAGCAAAGAAAAAATATATAATATATTCACATCTTGATATTGTGGAAGGTATTTTCTTTTTTATTAACAGAGTATGCAAATATAACCTATAGCAAATTATAAAATAATTATAAGTCTACATGGAGTTACTCAGGAAAATATGATGTCAATGGTTGATTACAATAATTCTAACCATTGACTGTTATACAATGTCATGTAGCATTAAATGAATGCTATTTAATGACTGAATAACTATCAGTATCGTAAATTCTCTTATTATTATGCTAACCTGTTAGATGAATTTTCTCGAATCAAAATTTTACACAATGCACAGTACAGTTCTTAAAAGTTGGCTAAGACAGGCATTTTTTTTTCATCACTACCAGTATATCAATTTTAGTTCATTTTTACAATAACAACCTAGTTGAAAAAATATATACATTTGTATGTACAATATAGAGATTAAACAAAGTAATAAAATATACATAAAACATTATGGCCTGCATGTTTAATAGATCATATTAGGATAAAATAGTAACATTGAAAAAAAATAAACCTTGAGGCTCACAGGAACCTGTAATCGCTCACCTGGTTTTATATTTGAGCTCTAAATATATAGAAAATGGGGTGTCATACATAACTTTGAAAGTGGGCCAACCAAAGTTCCTTTCAGCTCAATTAATCAGCAGAAGATTTTGATGTGTTTTTCTCTCTCATAATGTGCCCATAAAAATTCACAGAAAACGGCAGAAGATATGTTGAACTACTCAATGTGATGTAGCTGCAGTTAAAATTTCAGCTCATTCTGGCTTATAATAAAGCAGCAACAGACAATAAAAGAAATTTCTATTTTTAGGAATGTCTGCCATCCTTTTGAAAGGGAACCACTAAAAGACCATCCCCGCCAAATTTGGTTCAGTGGTTTTAGAGATGTTTTAAATGTGATCTTTCATTAAAATATGCCTAATTTGCATAGTCGGCATAAATCAGCTGAAATTTCACATAGAATATATATTAAATTACTCATTGCCATGTAGCTGCAGTTAAAAAAAAATTATTCTAATAACAGCAGCCATCTTGAATGGAGCACAGGACTGTCAGACACAGTTTAGAAAGGGGACCACCAAAGCATCATCAAAGCTAAGTGCAGTGGTTTCAGAGGAAAAGACGTAAATATGAAAATTTATGAGTACGACTGACACCAAGTGATGACAAAAGCTCACATGGATTTGGCCAGCTGAGCTAAAAAAAAAAAAAAAATATCACAGAAATTTACAACAAATTGAAACTGGCTCTTTATGAAAATCTTTTTCAAGTCATAAAATATTAAAGACATTGAATTCATTCTTTACAAAATAATTTAGTTTAACAATATATAGAATATTTAATCAAATACCATAAATAGCCCTAAATCAAACAATTATGGATTATAGAATTCAAAAGTATTAGGTGTGATCCTCCCCTTCATGAAAGTCTCTCTTCCTCATTTTAAATGAAAAATGTTGTCTTTGTGCAGGAAAAATGACCTCAAAACCATCTTTTTGTAATCGTTATCTAGTATAACCAATGTTATTAAGGCACATCATATGTTGCATAGGAAACAAAGAATTTTTCTTATAAAAATATTTGAAATTCATCAACAGAAACTTGACTACAGAAGTCTGATATAGAATGTGGAAACTACACCATTTTCAAAAACTTGAACATATATTTGTTGTCTTTAGATGCCTGTCAATGTTCTAGCTAGCCCTATGCAGAGGGGCACACCACACTTCTGTCCCCATTTTATAAATGTAGAAAATATCTAACCACAAAACAAATAGATTGAAATTGAGGCCTCATTCATCTAAGAAGTTGTTTTCCATTATATGTCAATTTAAACATATATACAACCATATATCTGGGTTCTTACTGTGTATACTCTCCTATAAGTAGCAAATTTAGGCATGGAAATATGTTATCAAGAAGGTGTCCAACTTATTGGTGTGATCAAGCTTGGAGGAGGAAAAGTTTCTGCCAAATATGTCTGGCATGTTGACAACAGAACAGTTGAAAACTATGGATTGCTCATCTACTATGGAAGTATCACATAAGAAGCTGTTTTTATTATTAACAATTATATCTTCTTCAATTTCATATATTGTGGAGAGTTTAGTACATTTTCATATTTGGCACTGTTTACAATCATGTATTGATTTTAGTGCATTTCCATCACAACTTTGTGTATGCCAGGCTTATAGTCGATTAAAATCAAATTTTAGATCAATTATCATCCATCATTTAAACAAGTTTAAAATCTTTAATTATACTGATTGTGTGGTATTTTTTGGTTTTTCATTTTATTTCAACCAGAAATTTGTGATGGATAGAAATGCTTTCTGACTTAAAGGCTGATCAACTTACAATCACATATATATATACAGTAATTTCTTTGTCATTTATTCACTTCTACTGTCAATCAATTTTTTGCAAACTGCTTTCTTATGTTATTGAAGAAATAGAACTGGTTTACTTTAATTAGATTTTTCCTGAATTTTAGAATAATTAATTAACTTCTAACTCTTCATGTATCCTCCCTTCTGTACAGAAACTGAATTAGTCCACAGAAGGACCAACACAATTTTCCCAAATGCTGATACAAATGAAACTATATTTTAACCTAATTAAGCTTCAGTCGCAAATGTCAGAAAATTCAACTTGTGTAATCTAAGCACCTGTCTATACCAAACAATAAAAATAGTGCCAAGGGGTTTGGCTAAGACAGGTTTCCTTGTAGTACTTGTTGTATGTCCTACATCCTCATCAGCATCAAATCTAATTAGAAATTTAAGAAAATTGTCTCCATACAAAGTAGTCATCTTGTTATTCATAAACATTCTCAACTCAATCACACATGTAGACTAGATTTGAAATGTAGTTTTCAAGAATGTATCTGACAACTCTAGGAGGTTAGAGTTATAGTGTTTAATGCCACCTTCAACAATATCTCAGTTATATCGTGGCATTACAACTATTATCTATGATGGTTAATAATAATGGTGTATACAGTATAAAATTGTAAAATCTATCATAAATATTTACTTTCATGCATATATACTTATTGTGTTAATTATTTTATTTCTCTCATAATCTTATTTAATAAAATCTTCTATTTATGTTTGATTTGTTTTCCATATTTGCAATAATTATAACTACACAAAAAACCCACTAAATTTTGATTGAACATGATAAAAATAAACCAGATCTCAAGTGCTGTGTTGTTTGAACATTATGTTGTATTTCCATATAAAATTTGCATTAAAACAGTTATTCTAAGTAGACAGATCTTTATGATTTAAAAATTATTATCAAATATGAAAACAATTTAAAGGCATATTGTCTTCAATTTTGTTGAAAAATTTTAACTGTCCATAAATGATTTGTTTAAGCTATCATTAAACAGTTATGCTGCAAAAGATACGATTTGTGTTCTTTTTTTTGACAAAAAAAGACCCAGAACTATCATTATTGGAATTATTGTCCAGGATGACAAGAATTCAATTTAACCCGCCTCTATTCATATGACCTTCTTTGTGAACCCGTCTTGAGCATGCACACTGTTTAGAAACAATAAACATGTCGGAAGAGAAAGTGTCAACACGTGGAAGAAAGCGGACTTTGACGGATTCAGAGAGAAAGAGGAGTAGAAGTGCAGTATCTTCCAAATGGAACAAATGCAGGATATAAGTAGGGTATCAGTTGGACCGTTGGAGCGAACTGAAGGAAGTGCTACACGTCCAAACTCATGCTGAAGTGGCAAAAATTTTGCTGGATAGGTAAGTCGAGCATGTTGCCTTCTTTTCTCAATCGTTTTTCAAATTTTATGAATTTATGATGATGCCTATGATCATTTTCTGTAGATATTATTCAATATATGTAATTTTGCACCTGGCAACAGCAAATTATTGTCAATGAGTAGCATAAAATGGCCGTATTTGCGAGGTAAACAGCATCCAGGCTACTGGCATAAAAATAAATTCGGTCTCGTTCAGGTCAGTGCATAATTAATTAGCTTCCAGTAACGATGGTCAGCTTTTTTAAATCGAAAAAACAACATTTCGTAGTGTATCTGCCAATAATTCTTTGTTTAATCTTCATTTTATGAAGGTCAGTGTGGAAAACGACAATAACTTTGGGTATGAAAAAATTTCGATTTTGCTTTAATAGAAGTAGAATAAAATAGAAATGGAATTTTCTCATATGATTTGGTACTATCCACACACAAAACTCATCCTCTAATTAAATCTGTCCACACCTTGGATCACAATGGTAGTCAGTTCATATACAATGTATTATTTACTATATCAAACTTACGAGTTTTACAAAGTATTAGAACAACCATAAAATCCCATCATTTGAATGCCTTACTTTATTTTTAGAAACAGTAGTGACCAGCACTTTTATTAAATAGCATTGATCCCATATTTAAATGTAAGAATAAACGTTTTATATTCTAAAAAGTGGTTCATAAAAAAAGTATATTATCACCTTTTCTTCCGAGATGAAGACATCCATAGCATTATACAATATGGCTATACTTAAATGGAGGCACTTGCCAATTAACTTTGTTTTGTTTGTGTCTCAATTCTGATCACATATTTATTGACATACAAAAGTCCAGCACTTATTTGTCAAATATTTGTCTGTAAAATTATATAAATCTCTTCAAAATATTAACAAATTCTATTATTATGTACAGAAGCTACATGTGTATGTACTATGCAACAATTAAGAAAACAAAAAAGTAATGTTTTAGATAACAAAATGATCGCATAATCTATAATAATATAATAATTGTGAGAAATACTGATTTCATTTAAATATATAATCAATTAATTAATTCATTCATTCATCTGTAAAAGGGTGTCACCAGTGGTGTATAGTGTTTAAATTATCCAAATTTCTACATCAAGAAAAGAAATCAAAAAGTCTAATTTGAGTCCCCTCTACTATCAATATCATTGTATTATCTAAAAGAAAATTATTTTCTAGTGTGGTGGGAGGAGTGTGATGCTAACTATGAATTAACAGTAATACCAAGAGGTATGTACAAAGTATTTCCATCACTCAAACAATTTTCATCAGTCATATCTTCTTCCTTGATTGTTGTATTTTCCTCCACAGATCTCTCTTCCTCTTCATCAGTAATATCAACATCAGATTCATTCATGTCATGAGAAACATTCTCTAGTTTACTTTTTATTTCTGTAACCATTTTGTAGACCTCCTTATCTGGTGTTCTTCTGTATGGTTTTGTCCTTATTTTTGCAAATTCTTCCACTGTTAAAATTTTGATACCTGAAGCGGTCAGAAGTTTACCATGTCTTGTTTTCAAATGTCTTTTGTATGTGTTTCGTGTTTTGAACTTTTGTGGACAGTCTGCACATATGAAAGGTGTTTCTCCTGTATGACGTCTAAGATGCTCCTGAAAACAGAAAACAAAATATGCCCTGAACTAGGGGTGTAACGATACACTTTTTCCACAAACGATACACATTGCGATATTTGATATGTATTACGATGCGTATCACGATACGTTTTATAGGAAACTGGAACTATTCCTTGAAGTCCATGCTGGTCATTTTTTTTTACTTAAAGGCCTCATTGAGACGAAGCTGGCCTAATGGATTTTGTTTAACTACGGTAGAGATTGACTATTTGACTTTCCGAAAACAATCATTCATATCTAAATCGCGATGATGTCTCCTCATATGTGTTGACATATTTGTGGTATTTCCTGTTTTATACTTGATACTCGCACTGCAGTGACGACAAATAGTATTCTCCTTTTCTGTTATTTTAACCCCATTTACTGTTGACATCTTGAAACCAAAATGTTTCCAAATGCTGGAACGAAAGTTAGACAGAGGTCCCTCGAGTTCCATTCCTTTACTCGACATGGCATACCTACCTGTTAACCCTCCCGCATTTCGCGGGAGACTCCCGCTTTTGAGCTCGGCCTCCCGCGCGGGAGACTAAAAACTCCCGCTTTGAAATACTTCTCCCACATTATCTCCCGCGACCATAAATGTTATTAAAATAGAAAAATTGGACGCCATTTTTGTTGTTTTTATCAGTTGGGTCATTAAAACGTTTGCGTGAATCAGCTGATTGTTAATCGGAATTCTCTCGGTTTTTACTAGAAACGCCGATAATGTAAGTTGTTTACAATATCGAATGGATAGCTACACGAATCAAAGTTGTGGAAAAAGAAAATTTGAAGGCGAATATCGTTCAATTACTTACTTAAATACAAAAAAAAATTAAAAAAAATACAATTCAACTATGTCACAATCAAGGAGACGTTGAAATTCAGGACCTAGCACCCTTTCTTCAAAGAAAAAGAAACATAATTGCAAATTCTTGGAGGACTGGACAAAATTATACGATCGGGTGCAGCCTACTTCTTTAGGGAATGATATGGCATTTTGCAAACTTTGTTCTACAAATTTTAGTGTCAGCCATGGTGGTGTATATGATATTAAAAGACATGCTGATGGAGATTCACACAAAAAAGCAGTTGCTTCAACAAGGAAATCAACCAATCTTAAAAATGCAGACCCAGAGAGAATTTTTTCTATGTTAAAAAGAATCCAGACAGATATGAGATCTGAGTTGAACAATGACACACTTTGTTCTTTATTATGTGCAAAGCAAAATCATAACTTGTTGTGTTATGAGTACGAACCAAGTGACTCTTCTAAGATCAGCAAAACAAGCTGTATTGTCCTACCAAAGTGGTTTGAAGTAATGTTGCTCAGCAACAACAATAAAAGTTGTACAGTAATTTTTTTTTGCTTTAATCTAAAAATTTTAGTGTTAAAAAGTTCGTCACGTAAAATCTCCCACATTAAATAGTTGGAATGTGGGAGATCTCCCACATACACAATCTCTGAGGTTAACAGGTATGCATGGGCGCTGCCATGGTTTTTTTTTATATGAGGTCCCTTACGTACTAGCGAAAAATTATAAATATTTGATATTTGATTAATTAATTTTAAAAGCGTAAATTAATCGATTCACTTTTCTCAAAATATTAATTAAATGATCACCAAAAGAAGAAAACGGAAGTTCAACACTACTTTTTTTAAAAAAAAAAGAGCATCACATCGTTTGTATCGTAAGAATGATATGGCCGCAGCATGTCGACAAACGAAAGTTGAATAAGTGTATATTAAAAGCAAGTGTGGACATATTATTTTGCTGGACTCATTGTATTTTGGACATATGTCTTGTTTTACTATTTCAAGTGTTAAATATACTTTCTAAATATGCAAAATTGCAGAATTTGGGACCCTTTTAAACCCATTTTCAAAAATAAAGTAGCAACAATTTTTTTATGGTCCATCAATAACACATTAAGATGATCATTTTGTAAAAAAAAAAACTGCATTCAAATTCGATGAAAAATAAGAAAGTTCAAATTTTGGAATTTGGCTTTTTTGTTGTTGGCCCCTTTCGATTGAGTTTATCTCTGAAACCGCATGATATAGAGGAAATCAGTTGACATTCTCCTGGAAGCTACCGGCACAATCAATGCATAGAAAAAAAACTGCATCAAAATTTATTTAAAAATAAAAATTCTATATTTGTGCTATTGCGGAATTTGGGCCCCTTTTTGAAATAAAATACCCATTTTTTTTATGGCCCATCAATAACCCATTAAGATGGATCGTTTTGCCGCCCAAAAAAAAAAAGATTAAAATTAGATGAAAAATAAGAAGGTTAAAAATTTCCCCCTTTTATATAAAACAAACCTGTAATAGTTACATAATAATGCTATGTATTTTTTTTAAAGACTTTCTCAGGAATTCCATAAAAAAAAACCCAAAAAAACCCCCCATCAAAATCAGATGAATGTAAATGTTTAGTGAACTTTGCATCTCGTATCTCAAAATATGAATTAAAATATTTTTCTTTTGATTTTTTAATTACAACAAATATGCATCTTTGTAATACACTGCTCAATTGACTCACCTTGAAATGACTTGGATGTCTAAACTTCCTGCCACAATCCTTACATGTAAAACGACTTTGATTATTATGGATCAGCATGTGGTAGTTCAAACTGTGTTGTCTTGTAAATGTAGTATTGCATATAAGGCACATGAAAGGCTTAATACCTAAAACAAACAAATGTAATAACAGAATAGTACAATGTTAACACAAAACTGACACAATACTTTTTAAC
>MJUT01058264.1:391440-402927 GCA_002080005.1 Gigantidas platifrons
TAGGCTAGTGGTCAGAAGGCAATAACTTTAACCCCAGCCTTCTTGTTTTAATTAGTGTGTTAGGCTAGTGGTCAGAAGGCAATAACTTTAACCCCAGCCTTCTTGTTTTAATTAGTGTGTTAGGCTAGTGGTCAGAAGGCAATAACTTTAACCCCAGCCTTCTTGTTTTAATTAGTGTGTTAGGCTAGTGGTCAGAAGGCAATAACTTTAACCCCAGCCTTCTTGTTTTAATTAGTGTGTTAGGCTAGTGGTCAGAAGGCAATAACTTTAACCCCAGCCTTCTTGTTTTTTAGTGTTTTAGTGTGATACAACAGTATCTAACACTAATTTAATTTTCTAAAAGTAAAAATGGTAGATATGAATGACATAAATGTAAAGATAAATCATTGCTAAATAAGATTATGTGCTCTCTATATATTTACAAACCTTCATTTTCGATAATTCATATTCGATCTTAACTTGACAGACACAATTCAAATATGGGGGTAAACGAGTCGTTAATTACATCTGGTCATGGTTGACAGCAATGTTTTAACTTAATTAATGATCAATATATAACTTGTACTTACCTGCATGACTTCTGTAATGATACATCAGTGTGGCAGCTGCTGTGAATTGCTTGCTGGTACAGATCTTACAATACAAAGGATAGGTCAAGTCTCGCTTTCTTGCTTTCATCTCTCTAATACATTTCAAAGCAGCTTTCTATAAAAGAAAAAAACACATATATTAAATTAATATTTAATAATTATCTTCAACAGAATTTCCCATTTCTAATTCTAGTTGAGAATTAACACAGAAAAACCACCCAAATAACTTTTGGTTTAGTGATTTCAGAAAAGAATAACTTTTAATTTGAGAAATATATTGAAAGTTAAAAGCTAAAGGACAGACGATGATCAGGATGGAAAGTGAAGACAATACCCCAGACCTTTGCTCCAAATGAGCTAAAAGTATGATCAATTTTTACACAATGCATAAACATTCCTAGATGATCAAAGTATCCAAAATTTATTTCATCTAAACATTTATAATAATGCAAAGCCAGACCTGTTTACCCCTGTTGACCTATAAGAGTAGTTTTCTTCCTTGACTGACAGTAGTTTTCAACTTTTAAGAGTAGTTTTTGTCTAATACGCTAGGGGGTTTGAGAGCACCCCCTCACTAAGAAATGTTTGAAAGATTAGGTATCATTTCCTGCAATGTACATCATACAGCTTCTTGTTGAACATGATTGTTTGTTTTTACCTGTGTGTATTGTCTAAGTGTAAGGATTTATTGGCTAGCCTAAAAGCATATGGTACTTTTTTTTTTACTGAAAATTTGTCAACAGTGCAACATGTTTATGCAACCCGTTTTAACATAAAATTATGTTAATGCATTAATAATTTAAATTTTACAGTCAAATCCAGTTTATATATTAGATAGGGTAGTTTAACATGTACTCGATAGACATTGAAATGATTGCCCCGTTCGATTATCTCTCTTGCTTGTAGATGTAAACACCACATCTATTAATTCCTTTAATAATCATTATTCTGAACAAATTTATGTATAGTGTAATGACTTTAGAAATAATATAAATATATGTACAGTTCTCAATAAATAAAAATATTAATTGTACACTACGATGCAAAAAAATTCCAAATAACCAATATTGGGTTTTTAGAGATGACTATTTGAAATTTATCAGTAGTAGGGCTATCACATAAAATATCCGAAAACAGCTTAATAGATCAATAATCGTACATATTATTAAATGTAAAGATAATTCATTGCTAAATAAGATTATACAATCTCTATATATTTGCAAACCTCAATTTACGATAAATCTGATTTTTTCCCTTTACTCTCAACTTCATCGACAAATTTCAAATATGGCAGTTATCACTTCGTTAACCATACACGAAAAGTCAGTCTGCCACAAGTAGAACAAGGTAAAAATGTATCCCCTTTGTTGAGGGTTTGAGACAATTCCAAATTTCTGTATATTCATGTTTACATCTTTCTCTTATCAATGGCAGTGACTTCTTCAAGCTTAGTCCCCTGCTTGCGTTTGGCATTCCGCCATTAATATTCAGACACATGCTACTAGATCATCAAAGTGTTTGTAAGGAGCATGGATATATAATCATTTTAAACCGCTCAAACGACAAAGATTCAGTGTTGCGTTCGGATATCTACCATAAGAAACAAGAGTACTTTTGGCGATTTTTTTTTCCAGTTTTGCAACTTGTTGGCGTAGAAATAACTTATGAGGGCGTAGAGCGTAATTTAGGGGTCAAAAGTGGTAGAAACTACACTGAAATCGTAGTGGTAAACAGGTATGCAAAGCCATTACAACTTCTCACACCATCATTGTATATTGCAAATAAAACACAAATGTAGTAATTCACTCTATAATAACCAAAATTAATTGCAATATGTCATGTATAACAAATCATTTATAATTATTTCGATGATTCCAGACCATCCAATGGAGAGTGTTGTGCTTACCCTTTCCCATTCAGTTGTTTCCAACTCATTTGGGTTTTTCCTTTTCTTTTTTGGGGCACACGTTGGAGATCTTTGTAGATTTTTCTTTTCTTCTTCCGTTGGAGATTCATATTCTTCTGGAATTGCTATTCTTCCATGTTTTGCTATTGGGCATTTAGGCATTGGTGGGTATGGTCCTACAAGTGATATATTACATCTGAATATTACTTCTTTTTTTACAAAAAAATACAACTCATTTTGATAAAGTAATAAAGTAAATCAAATGCTAACTTTAAAAACAAAAATAATGTGGTGAATTCATACATCATACATGTTATAATAGGCAAACATCAAATTATATATCAGGGTTTCCTCTGGGTTGAATTTTTTTTGAGCCAACACTTGAGCCAAAAACTAAATTTTTGAGCCACTTTAAAATATTTTGAGCCATAAATACTTCAAAAATTTTTGGCACTAAAAACGGTACCATTGTTATAATAAAGCCACGGTCTCCCCTGCTTCCATTGTTCTCGGAAATTCCTTGTCACTTTTTTAGTCACAGATGCAGATTTAGGCTTGTCTGCAATCTCTGGAACATCGTTGGCAGGCCTTGATTCTTCCTGCAGTGCATCTTCTGTTTGCACTGCCTGCTTGCCATGGCCCCATAATTTACTTTCAAAAACTAATTTTCTTTTCCGTCCCATTTTAAAAACGTAAAATGGAGTTAAAAATTTCGATGCGTTTAAAACGATAGTGCTAAAATAAATGACAAGTTTCTTAAAATTATATGAAAACAATTCACGAACTGACAGAGAGAAGTCATTCACCCGAGACCATTAATTAACACCTTTGTTTAACTTTACAGACTTACCTTTTATGTATTTTACAAGTTAATTATCCTATCAACAGATAAACATTACGAACAGCTGATTATCAATTTTCTGTCTCTTGATCAGTTCATGGGTAACATTCGAAGTTTTCCGAATAGCGTTATGGGCGTTCCGAAGTAACAAACTAGAAAATGACCGCCACAACAGACGATGAACATTCGAAATCTTTTGCGCCACATTTTTGAGCCAAAGTAAATATTTTATCGCCAAAATCATAGATTTTTCGCCAAATGTGCACGCCAGTGGAAACCCTGTAATATGTACATGAAAGCCATCCAGAATTAATATGTACAAATGTACAGACAAATTTTGTACTATAGACAATTGAGTTTAACAACTTAATCAAATACCTTTTCACTAGTGACTCGTGACTTTTTGGTTACTGTAAATTTATCTATCTATTCTTTCTTTTGAACTTTTGATACTAATATTGTTTGTATCATTTATGAAGATATCTGGAGAATTTGAATTGCACTAAGCTTTCATTATAACATAATATACATATTACAATATATAAACATACTACATGTAGTTAAGAAGGGTCGTTGTGATTGGATGGTAGTAGGATTTATAACTACCTATGCAATCAGTACCTATCATCACTAACGTGAGTTCGAATCCTGCTTAGGCAAGGTGTACTCGATACATGTACAACATTATGTGATAAGGTTTGTCAATGACTTGCAGCATGTCAGTGGTTTTCTCCGGTTTCCTCCACCAATAAAACTGACCGCCACGATATAACTGAAACATTGTTGAAAGTGGCACTAAACACCATAACCCTACCCTCTTATAAGTTAAGAACAGGACAAACCATATATGATGATCTACTTTTGAACTAAATACATACTTCCTGATGTTGATTTGTTTTGCAAGATTGTACTTTCTCATTGCAATAATGCATCAAAGCATAGTCTGAGATGTGAATAGCTATGGAACCGCAGCTCTTTATGGTCCTTTTTTTTTTTGGCGGACCATAGGGCTACGGATTTTACCTATATAACTAGAAAATTGAATGCCCTCGTCTCAACCTTATCCACCTCAACCCCGCCCCCTCCCCTCACCCCAATTCCAATTTACTACCTTAACTTTTGGCTTGGTTCTGAGGAATGTGTAGGGGTATAATGCAAAGAAAACGTCTTGAAGAGCCAAAATGGATTTTCAATATAACTTAATTTGAAGGAATGGTATATTATTCATCGGGTATGATGTAGAAAACTTATGTATAGACTTTAAAAGGGGCTTGTGTCTTAGTTTGTATCTGTAAGACACATACAATGCCCCCGCGGTTATAATTGCAAAAAGGTAAACCAATGTTTTGCTTATTCAGCATCAAGCAGAAATGACTGAAATAACTGAATCTGTACCTAACAATGTGATGTTCGATTGATTGATTGATTGAATGGGGTTTAACACCATTCTCAGCAGTATTTCAGCCATATCGTGGCAGAGGATAAGTATAAGGAGCGTTGTTTACACGTTAACAGGTTTCAGTGGCTAAGTTCATATAAGCATAATTTTGTAAAAAAAATTGTTGAAAATCAAAATCCATATAATATGCACACCTTCAGTGTTGGTACTAACTGTCTACAAAATATGAAAGGTCTAGCTCAAAAACTGTAGGAGTTAGCCAGACAAACCATATATCCTATATGGGTGCATAAATGAAAAGTCCAACTACAGTACGGTCAGAGACATACCGTGACAAATCACCGTGATAGACATATTGTCGGTGATAGTGAAAAGGATTAACTTTTAATACTTTTTAATTTTCATCACGGTGATCCTAGTGATCAAATGTTTATTGGGGAAGCCATAAAACTTGGGTAGGTACATGCTCCACTAATTACAGGTAAGACCAGATGTTAGTAGATTACAGGTAAACTGAACATGATGTTTTTCGTTTTTATTAAAAGCTGTGACTAATATTTAGTATATTAATTCCAATTCAAGGTTAATTTTGAATATATATTTTCTTTTTTCAGGTTTCCGTTAGAAGATTATATTTACAATGTTTTTTAAAAGGAAATAAAAATAAATAAAAAAGAATTTGTCCTAATAAAAAAGGATTCTATTTCGTCATACCACAGGTCTACTTCCAGTCTCATTATGACTTTAATTATGATCTCTAAAGATAGACCTACCAACATGTTGAAATGTAACTTTTAACTGTAACATTGTTATAATGTATTTAGATAAGAGGAGACAAACCCACACTGTCATCTTTTGATTGATGCTGTCTGTTTCTATTTTTAGTAATATTAGCTAGGTGGTGGGAAAGTTTACCTGAGCAGCATGCTTTTTTGTAGTTGACAGTTTAGGATTAATACATCATAGCTTAGAAGATAGCTTAGAAATGGGTGTTTTCTATGTGTGTACACTAAATAAGATACCATGCCAAAATTCATTTCTGAAAAAAATGCAATGTGGTGTACCAGACTCAAATAAGTTAAAATATGATAAATAAATATACCCGTATATCATAACAATAATACCTTTTTCTAGTATTTGTTAATTCAATTAAATGAATTACAATTTTATTTCTTCTTTTTTTAATTCAGTTATATAGAGATAAAATACAAACAAACAGGACAAGAGCACCACCAGCCTCTCCATATACCCGGTACACCTCTACTAAACTAATTTGGATTAGTCTAGTAGAGGAGTATTTTTTTTTATTTTTTTTTATATGACATAAGGAAAAGTCCATATGCCCATACCCTCAAAAAAAAACAATTCATGCATTTTAAAAATGCAAAGGAAAGAGAGCCAAAAGAAATAAATACTAGCATTTGCCCTTATTTTTATTACATCCGTTCCGAATCTAAATAGTATTATATACAGTTACAAATAATTGTACAAATATGGATATTCATTTCTAATAATTATGGAAACGGCCCACACATGAAAAAGAGGGAAGAATTGTATTGAATATATATCAGTATTTTGTATTGAATATATACAATGTATCAGTATTCTAAATTTAGATGTGACAATTTAACTTCCGGTATGAAAATCAATACAGGATCAAAATTTTCAGACTTTTCTCACCTGCACATCTAGCTTTGCTAGGTAAAAATATTGTATGTACAAATGGAGAAATGGAAAATATTTTTTTTTAAAAACAACGGGAATAGGCCTATTTATTTACAACTGTCTGCTTTTATTTTACAAGACTGAATATAAAATTTGTTCTGATTAATAAATATTATGTCCATTAAAACAACATGTGTACGAAAGATAAAACTTCTATATACATGTAATCACTCAACTGTGACCAGATTTGCGACTTCATTCACATGTCCTGTGGAGAAACAGGTAAGATTTTGAAGATGGGGGCAATAAAAGTTAATCCTTTTCACTAATTTTGCCGGTTAATTAAGGTCTATCACAGTGGGAAAATGTCGGTGAAATTCCCACTGAAGGATTAATTTTATGTCTATCACGGTGATCCATCACGGCATGTCTCTGACCGTACTGTACCTGTCATTTTGAGAATATTTGATGAAAATCAAAATCATGTGGACATGCACACCTCCATGATGTGTATAAACATCCTACAAAATATTAAAGCTGTAGCTCCAAAACTGTAGGAGGAGTTAGAGGGACAAACTATGCATACTATAGTGTGACGAATGGATGGACGGACAAGGGGTAAAACAATATGCCCCCGACCAATAGTCGCGGGGGCATAAAAATTGGTGGAATTGCGACAAGATTTAAGTTGCACCTTTCAATGGGCCTTTTGATGATCGGTTGCAAATGTGTGTTACCTTGTGTGGTTATTTCGTTTCATAAAACATTTTTCTATCACCCTACCTTATTATTTATGCAAAATTATTCATATCCTTCTATTTATAACAACAAATATCTGTTTACAGCATAATACCGCCTACTCTGGACGCCATCTTGACACCAACGAGATTCTCATAGAGATGCACCGCCTACTCTGGACGCCATCTTGACACCAACGAGATTCTCGTCGAGACGTATAATATGCAAATCGGATGCCTGAGAAGTCTTGTTCTGTTACAGCTTTTACATAACTTGTACTTTCGTGATTGGATCCTGTATTTATTGGTTGTAAAAATAGTGTTTATTATATTCGCTTTTTCCAGGAAAAAAGTCTGAAAAATGAATATAAAAAGTCTGATCGGCAAAAAAAAACCTGCATGCTAAAAGCCGTAACTGCATCCGATTTGCGTATTATACGTCTCTACGAGAATCTCGTTTGGTGTCAAGATGGCATCCAGAGTAGGCGGGATTATGCTGTAATCAGATATTTGTTGTTATAAATAGAAGGATATGAATAATTTTGCATAAATAATAAGGTAGGGTGATAGAAAAATGTTTTATGAAACAAAATAACCACACAAGGTAACACACATTTGCAACCGATCATCAAACGGCCCATCAAAAGGTGCGACTTAAATCTTGTCGCAATTCCGCCAATTTATAAATAGGTAAAATCCGTAGCCCTATGGTCCGCCAAAAAAAAAAGAAAAAAAAAGGACCATCAAGGGCTACGGTTCCGCAGCTAAGATGTGATGAGAAGTCCATTGCGATGATAGTATGTTTATATGACAAGGCAATGTCAATATAACTTTACATTTATTGCACAAAGAAATCAATGATAATCATTGTTTGTCGCTTGATAAAAGATTTTTATCTTGTGCAAAGATCAAAGGGAAAATTTTCAATCATTGTTAATAATTAATCATTATTAATACGTACTTTGACCATTATGACCTTTTCTGTTGTTTGATTCTTCAAATAATGATGGAGATTCAGTTCTGTCACCTACAATCTCTTCAGCACAAACAATAATTGTCTTTGAAGCTTCATCATGACCATACCCAGAAAGTTCATCCATTACCGACACATTACCCAGACACAAAATAGGTTCAGCAATTCTTTTTGGTCGTATAATTTCTCTTCCACAGTAAAATTTAACATTTTCATCATCTTCTTCTTCAATCTCTTCATCGGAAGCACTAAGAAATTCAATGGAGTTAAAACTTTTCTTTTTCCCAAAAATTGTTGTGTAACTATGGTCATGATGAGGTTGAGTTCGACTTAACAGATCAATTATAAATTGTTCATTTTCCTCCAGCCGCCTCTCTGTTTCTTCAAGACTATATCTTGATGATTCAATATATTGAGTACTGTTCTTTCCTTTATTATCTCTTGGTGCAGATTTCAGATCTCTACTTGAAGGTTGTCTGGCTTTTAATCTACTTACGGACGAATCATTTTCATCACCAGACAGTTGTTCTATACTTTCCCTACTATCATCTGTAAATTCACTCTTTATATCTGATGAACCAATCATTGTATTAGGTATGTTGTCATATCTGCTAGCTTTTAATGCCGTGAATCTATTTTTTTTACTTGGTAATACTTTATTCCTTCTTGTTGCAGATGCCATTTCTGAAAGGTAAATTGAATTTTGTAATAATTGAATTACAACATTGACCTTACTAGATTTTCAACAATTTGAAAATAACAATCAAAATTAATGATTTACAATGTAACATGTAAGCTGGTTTCAGTTGATATAGATATATATAACTTAAAAAAACATCAGATAGATAATTTTGTTTGGTAAAAGGAATACTATTCTATTTCATGTGATGTGACAGGTGTGGATTCTGATGGGGTGCACCACTCTCCACACCCCTAAAAGGGAAAAAGGCAGAAGATTGACGGCTGATTGTCTATTGTTTTTATAACCATGTAGACCCTCTAAATATATGTTTGCCATGTGGATGACCAGACCAGTGAATATTAGGGACTCGAAGAGTCTAAAACCACTTGCATTGGATATCTGCACCTCTGCCTTGTCAGTTTCTGAAACTCATGATTTTTTCACCAATATATACATACTGTTTCTTGTATACTTGTATTCAATCATACAGGGAATAATTATTTTTTTTTTATTCCAATCTCTTTGCATCTTTCTTAAGATTATTGAACAGTATATTTGATATGCAAAAGCTAGGGCACTTGTGGTTGTGGGGAAAGAAACATTAATATTGCCGGAAACTCTGTCGGTCTCCTTGATTTACCTTAATTTTGTCCTCAAGTCATCTTAAAGAGAAGTTAAGTTGCCCTGTTTTAACAAAGTGTGGCGAGCCCTGTACAATAACAAGGTTCATGAATGTTCATATATAGTTTAACAGAAAACTAGCTGAGAATCCCATTTGAAATTCTATTTACAGTTCTAAATATCAAAATGCATTGAATTCAATTTTGCAAAATATAATTAACAAGGATAATTAATTTATTTTGAGTAGATTACTTACTAACTTTTGACATACCCTTTAACATGTTGAAGTTAGCCAGTAAATGTAACTTTGAGTAGTAATTATGTACCTGATAATCTTTTATTTTTCATATGAACAGGTTCAGCTTCAAATTGAAATGATTCTTCTCTGTCTGGATCTGTAACATAAAAACATTGCCAAACATGGGAGTTTAAGAAGCCACTATGTGTAGTAAGAATGTCTTCAATGAACTTAAAAAAAAAAACACTTTTAACTAGAGGTTCCCAAGAGCCTGTAATCGCTCACCTGGTTTTCAATTTGACATCTAAAGTTGAAACAGAAAATGGAGGTGTTACACATAATTTTGAAAGTGGGCCATCCAAAGATCATTTCAACTCAAATTTCTGAGCAAAAGATTTTGATGTGATTTTTATCTCATAATATTCCTAAACGGAATAAACTGGCTGAAAAAATCTCACAGAAAAACCCAGAATATATGTTAAACTACTCATTGTTATAGAGCTGCAGTTAAAATTTGAGTTCATTTTGATTTGTAATAAAGCAGAAAATGACAACTAAAGAAATTTCTATTTTTAGTAACAGCAGCCATTTTGAATGGAGGGTGGGTCTGTCGGACACACTATTGAAAGGGAACAACCCAAGGACCATCCCAGCCAAATTTGCTTTAATTTGGTTCAACGGTTTCAGAGAAGATTTAAATATGATCGTTTATCAAAATATGCCTAATTTCTATAATCGGTAAAAATCGGCTGAAAGAAAAATTTCACAGAAAAACCCGGAATATATGTTAAACTACTCATTGCCATGTAGCTGCAGTTAAAATTTGAGCTCATTTTGACCTATAAACTAAAGCAGCAATGGACAATTGAAGAAATTTCTATTTTTAGTAACAACAGGCATCTTGAATGGAGGGCGAGACTGTCGGACATAATTTTGAAAGAGACCCTCCCAAGGACCATTCCTGTCAGGTTTGGTTTAATTTGTTTCAGCAGTTTCAGAGGAAGAGATTTAAATGTGATCGTTTATCAAAATATGCCTAATTTGCATAATCGTTATAAATCGGCTGAAAGAAAAATTTCACAGAAACACCCGGAATATATGTTAAACTACTTGCCATGTAGCTGCAGTTAAAATTTGAGCTCATTTTGACTTATACTAAAGCAGCAATGGACAATTAAAATTTCATCCCCGCTTTTTTTGCTGATTGTTCTATTTATAGACATGGCGGCCATAATGGTTGGTCCGCAGGGTCATCGGACATAACTTTTAAAGGGAGCCCCCAAAGGATGATTCAGGCCCAAGTTTGGTTTAAATTGGCCCTGTGGTTTCAGAGGAGAAGATTTTTGAAAAGGTTTACAGCAGAGGTGTTTACCCAAAATGAAGGCTATCAGTAGTATTGGCCAGTTTTATCAGTAGTTTTGGACATCTGTCAGTAGTATCACCGTTGAGCATCGCAAAGTGATGCGAACTTTCTAGGGGGTCTGAAATATTTTTTTTTAAATTAGATGCCATTTCCTGCATTCTGACAGTATCTGAGTCATGTTTTGAAGATACTAAAGAAATTTTATAGGATTTATTACCTTTGTTTCTGAAATAAATGACAGGGAAATTTGTTAAACTCAGTTATGTCCTATTAGCATAATGTATATTATTCAGCTAAGTAGAAGTTCAGCTGCACTAGATATTAGAATAATATAATTACTTCAATTCTACTAGCTACATGTACATCAGTTCAATCATATTAACTATTGTTTACAAAGTTTTTAATTTCACTCACAAAAGCTTGACACAGACACCAATGATTACACCAGAACATCCCTGGATAGGTATATATA
>MJUT01058264.1:403470-417872 GCA_002080005.1 Gigantidas platifrons
GTTTTAACGTTTTATGCGTTGACTCATATATACAAGTATTCAAGCGCTTCGTGGAAAATTAAGTGTGGGAAATTATAATTTTGAAATGCCACAGAAACCGTATTTTCGCGAACAAATCCGTAGTCCGTATTTTGCATCTCAAATCCGTGGTAAATACGGAAAATCCGTAGCAGTAAACACCTCTGTTACAGACGGACGATGGACGACGGACGACGGACGCCAAGTTTAATGGCAATAGCTCACACAGGTGAGCTAAAAAGTAATAGGAAATAAAAATTTCAAAATTAAAGAAAGATGGAAGCTATTAATTGCTATTAGTTGTGTCTGGTTTAGTACCTTTATTAAAGCAAGTATGATTATTTCAAAGTACCAAATTAAATATATGTCTATATGTATATCTGTGATCATAAATATAATCCCTAGTATAAAATGTCCTAGGCGATTTAATTTTAGAGAAAAAATATCCTGAAGGATATTTAGTTTTAAATGGATAAAAAGAAAGAGGAAAAAACATCCTTGTCATCAATATTTTATCCTCTCTGATGGATAAAATATTTTAGCTAATTTGTCCTTTGTGGATAAAATCTTTAAATGATTTATTATCCTAAATTAAGGGATAAAATGAATAACAATGATTATATCCTAGGATATAAAATTAATGAAAGATTATCCTATGGGACATTATATCATTTATATTATATCCTTAATATTCTATGTTACTAAAACGTTTTATTCAATATGTCTTATGATAATTAAAGAAATCTTATTCGTGAACTAGAGGCTCAGCACTGAGCTGAGCCTGAGTCACTCACCTTTCATTCTGCTTTGAGGAAACTTAATACAGAACCTTCCATAGGTGCTTCCCACAAAATATTGGTTCATTTTTACAAAGCAGTTTCAGAGAAGAAGATTTTTAGAAATCGAACCAATCTAAAACAAGAATTGCCTGTGGCAGCCATGTTTGTTAATGGATCAAAACGAAATGAGCAATCTCTATAGAGGACCTTCCATAGATGCTTCTTACCAAGTTTCATATCATTTGGCCAAGCGGTTTCAGAGGAAAAGCTGTTTTAGAAATCGACCAATAAGGAACAAGAATTGCCTATGACGGCCATGTTTGTTAACGGATCAAAATGGAATGAGCAATTCCCATAGAGGACCTTCCATAGAATCTTCCTACCACGTTTCGGTCCATTTGACCAAGCTGTTTCAGAGTAGAAGATTTTTAGAAATCAACCAATTAGAAACAAGAATTGCCTATGGCAGACATATTTGTTAATGGATCTGGACAAAATGAGTAATCTTTATTGAGGACCTCCCATAGATGCATCCTACCAAGTTTCGGTTCATGTGGCAAGTGGTTTCAGAGGTGAAGATTTTTTTTAGAAATCAACCAATCAGAAACAAGAATTGTATGTGGTGGCCATGTTTGTTAACAGATTGGGACGAAATGAGCAGTCGTAACAGAGGACTTTCCGTAGATGCTTCCTACCAAGTTTCGGTCCATTTGGCCAAACGGTTTCAGAGGAGAAGAATCTAAAAAATCAGCAAAACAGAAACAACAATTGCCTGTGGTGGCCGTGTTTGTTAACGGATCGGGACATAATGAGTAATCTTCATAGAGGACCTTCCATAGATGCCTCCTACCAAGTTTCGGATCATTTGGACATGTGGTTTCAGAGGAGAAGATTTTTAGAAATCGACCAATCAGAAACAAGAATTGCCTGTGGTGGCCATGTTTGTCCATGGATTGGGACGAAATGAGCACTCGTCATAGAGGACCACCCATAGATGCTTCCTACCAAGATAAAAATCAGCCAATCAGAAACAAGTCGCCTGTGGCGGCTTTAATGGATTGGGACAAAATGAGCAATCTTTACAGAGGATCTTCCATAGATCCTTCCTACCAAGTTTCGGTTCATTTCGCCAAGTGGTTTCAGAGGAGAAGATTTTTTTAAAATCAGCAATATCTGCAGCTATATTTAAACAAGAATTATCTTTCCTTTAACAGAGATTTTTTAGAAATCAACCAATCAGAAACAAGAATTGCCTGTGGTGGCCATGTTTGTTAACCGATCGGGACAAAATGAGCAATCTTTATAGAGGAAGTTACATAGATGCTTCCTACCAAGTTTCGGTTCATTTGGCCAAGCAGCTTCAGAGGAGAAGATTTTTTTAGAAATCAACCAATCAGAAACAAGAATGGCCTGTGGTGGCCATGTTTGTTAACGGATCGGGACAAAATGAGCAATCTTTATAGAGGACCTTCCATAGATGCTTCCTACCAAGTTTCGGTTCATTTGGCCAAGCGGTTTCAGAGGATAAGATTTTTTTAAATCGGCCAATCAGAAACAAGAATTGCCTATGGCGGCCATGTTTGTTGATGGATCGGGACAAAATTAGCACTCTTTAGAGAGGACCTTCCATAGATGATTCCTACCAAGTTTCACTTCATTTGGCTGAGCGGTTTCAGAGGAGAAGATTAAAATGTGAAAAGTTAACGGATGACGGAGGCAAAGTGATGGCAAAAGCTCACATTGCCTTTGGCAAGGTGAGCTAAAAAGAATACAATCAGGAAAAAAATGAAAGAGAAGATACATATGAAAATCAATCACTGAAAGGGTTTATAGACAAAAACATGCAAATTGGAAGCAATAATGAAGAGTATAAAGATAACAAACGACCAAAATGTAGATGCACGGAAAAGAAAAGATGCCAGTCTAGTATATACGAATATTTCAATTAAGTTAATTGAATTTCTTTTGTAAAAATGTTAATGTTATAAATATATATAATTATGTGCCTTGTTTACATAAATTAAAGTATTTTGGGATAAAATTCCTTTTCTACTTATAAATACCTTTTACATTATCCAAGGGATAAAATTTGTGTACAATTATTATCCATCTGTGATATTATATCAGAGAAATGTTATCCTTAGTTTTTAAGAAATAATATCCTATGGAAAGGATATTATTTTTACACAATGGATAAAATTTCTTATATATTTTATCCCAGAAGGATAAAAATTGTACACAAATTTTATCCCCCGGATACTATCATAGGTAGGATATAATAATTTGTTACATGTCTACTTGATTTTTTTTTTTGCAGCAATCCGTATACTCAATTCTTATTTCCACTGCCAAATTAGCAGAAAATGGGACATTAAATACCAAACATTGTTTGGCTGTTAATACATTTGTACCTACCATTTTCTTCATCGACTAACTGTTCAATGTGTTTATGTAAATGGTTTCTCATCTTCATTCTGGCTCCAGACTCATTTCCAAAACTTCTAAACTGGGCCTTGCATTTCTTTGGTATTAGAATACATGTATATATAAAGTTTCTTGTCATTTCATTTGAGGTCATTTCAGCAAAAAAGTTTACCAGAAACTTGTCTGAAAGACTTTGTATCTGCTTTAAATTTAGAACTTCCAAAGACTGTAGCAATCTCATCATCTGAAAAGAAAAGAAATATGACAATCTAAAAATGCTACTGTTATTTTAACAGTAAATATCAGAAAACTTAATAATTAAAGCATCCAAAAAAGTTCGTTCTTTAACCATTCCACTTTGTCCTGTTTTTATTCTTTCACACAATTGGTTTTCTTGATTGGCTTTGATAGAAACTTGTAATTTAATGTTGTATAGAAACAATTTAATGATACAATAAATAGAAATAATTTTATACAACTGCTTGTTCCCAATTAATCATCAGTTGGTCTACAAATGTAGATCGCTGTTTTCTTTTATAACCATTTCAATATGACCAAGGTATTCCAGCTGCTTGGTTTTTTTTTTCTAAAATCTTCAGATAATTTTTTTATACATTAACTAACCTTTCTTTTCATGACTTCAGCAAAAGCAAAAATCACATATTTTTTGTTCCTGCTTTTTCAGTTTTTTGCAGAATTAACCCCCACTGGAGCAGTTAGACTTAAAATGATTTTATTTGCAAACTTTTAACATTTTATTATTTGAGTTGTTTCCCTTACAGAGGACAAAATGGTTCCCGTTCAATGCAAGAGCAACAGAGAGGATTAAGAATTTGAGTATAATTTTCTGAAAATTTATAGATAATTGAACCTTGTAAAATAATAGAAGTTAACTTTATAGCAAATAAAAAATTCACAAGTCGTTACAACATTTAAATTTTATACAGAATATGAGAAAAATATATGTCATTTTGGTTGAATATTGCTTGAAATTGACACTTTTGTCCACCTTAAAGGGAGACAACTACTACAAACATGCGGAAAAGGCATATAATTTTAGAATCAAGTCGGGAATTGGCAAATGGTATATTGAACACAACTATTATGCAAATTTGAATAACAACAAAAACCAAAAACCTTTTTAGCATTTCTTTTCCCAGTAGGCTCACTCTGCAGTGTTTCAGATGCAACTTGTGCCAAGACATCAAGTGACATATAATTTGATTGTTCATCATCATCATTATCTTCATTCTTTGATTTCTTCCTTGTTCTAGGAGATTCTGAAAAACAACACAATAACTTCAATTGAGTACAAAATATTGACTGAAAATGAACATTTTACAAATCTTTAAAGAATCATTTGTATGTATAATTCTAATGATTTGATTACAAGTAAATTAAAACACAAGATGTAATATAGAGTTTCACTGTAAATAAGTACTGTAAAAGCTATTTTAAGAACGGTAATACACATCCTGGACAGATCGATATTCCTCATGAATATTAATGAGTTCCGAATCACCTATGTGCTTCCCACATACCTATGTAAAGTCAAGCATTGGAATAACATTGATCAATCATGTGTTTATGTTGACAAATTTTGAGAAAAATGTCGTTGTTTAATTTTAATTTTAGTCAAAAGCGGAAAAACGGAAAGCGGACAACGAGCCAACTGATCCTGACACTTCCAGAAATAAAGATCTTAAGTATGATAGGGAGAAACAACGAGAATATTTAAAAACTTGTATCAATGACTAACACTTTATTGTAATTGAACAACGCAACCCAATAGTTGTAAATTACTTTTTTTTGTTGAATATTATATATAAATCCTTGCACTTTGTCTTCTTTACTGCAAAATATTCACATGCAAAATAAAATTTCAATTTCAACTTGGCAAATCACTGATCGGGCTTGGGTTAAAAAAGCCTGCCCAAAGAAATGTTCAACCCCTGCCATATCCCCTGTCATATTGATTGATTTTTTGTTTGTTTGACTACAGATATTTCATTGAGCTCTAACATTGTCCAAGACCATTTTTGACCCCAGATATGCATCCATGGTGAATTCAGTTACATGTATGTCATGAATATATCTGGTCAATTCATCATCATTCTTGTATGGAATTGGAAATTTGAGTGAACTTGTGTGTGACTTTAATAACCTGCACAAACTATTAGGAAAATATAAAAAAAGATGTTCCTTTTCAACAAAATCATCACCAAAACATAATTGAAGGACTCATCATCAAATACGTGGCAGAATTTTTTGCTACAAAAAAAAAGTGGTCTTTGAATGGCTTACTGACTACTTCTAACCATCAGCTTGCATTCAATATTATAACCTGACAACCCCACCCTCTCCTTCCCCGTGTAAGGGTCATCATGGAGATGTGTTGACCAGTTCTGTGGTTTGAGTCCTAGGGGTGGCTTCAAAAAAGAAATATGAAGGTTAAATGGCAAAATCGTTTCAGAACCACTAGGACAAATTGCCCTTAACAGGTTCAAATCACTTCCTGATGTTCTCAACTGGTGGCACAACAAATTTCTGGTATTGTATATTTTTTATAAGACAAGTCATTAATGCCTTTTACTAACTAGAAGGGCTAGTGCTTTAAAAGGCTTTTGCACAGACTGTACTTGATGTGCTAAATACTGATAAGTATTGTAAGTCTGTGCACCAATATTGCTTCCACTTCCGTTTCTAATGTAAACATCATCTGCTACAAGCTCTCACCTACCAAATATCATATCTGTCATTGACATTTGCCCCAATTTTTGCACTCCAAGCCCTCCATGACCATATCTGGTATAGGAAGTGGTGCTCAGACTTATAAAACACACCAAGATCAACAAAAACTGTAAGGTATTTGTTTTATTAGTTATTGTTCTTGTTATTTAATTTTTTTTTACATCACAGAAAAGAAGAATGATTTATCGTTCTTTTGATACCACAATTTTTTCAGAATGTAGTCGTCCTCTAAATCGTTAGGTGCACAGACTTAATAATATGGCTCTGTACATAACTGATTTAACAAAGGTGATGATATGGCATTTTTTTGTATATATTTATTTAAAGGTTTATCTGTATATCAATTTTAATGCATGCTTAAATATACAATTTTTTTAATAAGAGTTAAAAAAAAATATGTTACTGTAATAGACCACTTCAAATGAAAATAACAATTCTGCAAACTAAAATCTATATTTTAATTCAAATAAGTCATAAGTATCATAAATTTCCATTAGCTGGTCAGCCTTCTTCAGGTCTGGATCACAGGCACTCGGGTACACTCTGTGATTTTCATTATTTCATTAAAACTAAATATTTTTCCTTTTAGTGCCTCTATTATAACCCTCTCCACGCAGAATCACCTAATTTTGACGTATTTTACACATTTTGATACAACCCATTTTTTTCCTACAAATACTATAATATCAACAAGGCCGGCAACTCGCCGCCATTTTTTTGGGTTACTGGACATCATGAAATTTCACCTACCTCGGTTCAATAGTAAATTTCTCCTTGGAAAGTCACTTTCTCGCCGTAACAGCCGCGGTCGTCGTTTTCTAATATATTATTCCGTTCATTCAATACATTAAAAGTCCATCGGATCACAATTTATTATTAAATAGTCACAATTTAGCACTGAACGTTGTTTTTAAATTTACAGCACCGGAAGTTTCTGAATTGTTTTAGGGGAGGTAATACTTTTTTCAAACTTTTCCGGATGACCTCGGCTTTTATCGTTGATACATACGAAGAAATCAAGGGCATCACAAAGGATCAGAAAAAGGCACGAAATATAAACTGAGAGAAGGAATTTGCTCCAATAAAATGGAAATTTGGAGAAAAAAAGAAGAGATCAACAAATCAACAGAGAAAATAGATGTAGTTAATTAAAAGCTACATAACACAAATTATTCAAATCAGACAATGTCCGCTTGAATTTTTGTATACCCCACCCCCCACACTTTCTTTTTCCCAGTGTATTCACTACCCAACAACAATTTACAAGAAGACATCAAAGAAATCATTTTTAATTTTAGACAAGAAAAACACATGAAATTACTTCAAATTTGATGTTTTGCTATTCAAGTACATTTTATGTTAGGCCCATTTCCTGCTTCCCTATCTACCCTATTCACTGGTGACAATCAGATTGTGGTAACTGAAATTACAACCATCCCAACATGGCGGGTGTAAAAACAGGTAAAATCAATTTTCCTTATTTTCTTATTTTTATAACAATAGAAGGCGAAAATCGTGCGATGTCCAGTAACCCAAAAAAATGGCGGCAAGTTGCCGGCCTTGTTGATATTATAGTATTTGTAGAAAAAAAAAATGGGTTGTATCAAAATGTGTAAAATACGTCAAAATTAGGTGATTCTGTGTGGAGAGCATTATAATAGAGGCACTAAAAGGAAAAATATTTAGTTTTAATGAAATAATGAAAATCACAGTGTACCCGAGCGCCTGTGGTCTGGATATAAACAATATTCAAAAATAGTTCATTATATTAGTCAAAATATAATTTTTTTTAAAATAAAGCTCATAACCCTAGTTTTATACAAAACAAAAATAGTTCCAAGATCCAGATGTCAATAAGATTATCTTTTTAGCACTATTTCTGTCAACTAATGACATTGTTGTGAACATAATTATTTATTTACATAATCATGTCAGTACTGTTGGGAATTGATACATTTTATATCTTTGCCTAAAACAAACAACAAAATCCTAAAAAGGAGAGACAATCCCTAAGTAGTGAATATAAGAAGAAAGTAGTTAGAAAGTTTATTGTTTATTATGGATCATTGGGAGGGTTCAAAAATTATTGACATTCAATTTTCAAATGAAAACAGTTAGCAAATCAAACAATATAACTTTGACAAGTGATTAAGTTGTGATCATTCATTAGTTTCATAAATTTTCTTTAAAAGGTTGTCAATCTTCAGAAGGAACTTTTAAAAGACACCATTCATTAGCAGACTACATTTCTCTGCCGCCATCTTGGAAGCGTCTGTCAACGCATGGTTCAAATTTGTTTGAAATTAACCACACAAACAAACATTCCATCGAAAAAGACCTTTCCACAACTTAAAGTGAAACTTCCCTTTGTGCTTAATGACATAACTTGACAATGTCATGTCAAAAAGTATACATTTTATTACATATTTCAACATTGTCATTTGACTTGCGTTGTAGCAGCCGACAACTTCATATTTAAAGTGAAAAATCTTGAGGAAATTGCGATCTTGGGGGTTTAGGAACTGGTCAAACAGTTAGTGTTATTATTCTATTTTACAAACCAGTTTTTATATTTTCAATTTGTCTCTTTTCTGGAGAATTTTCAGAACTTTTTCTGGTCGCCATTATCGGGCACCTGCAACTCGTCTGCTTTTACCTCATTCTTTGCGGAACAATGCTCTTTTGAAAATCGACAGAATTTTTTCCTCAAGATAATAAATGTAAGAAAATTTTGCTGTTTCGGTGAGCTTTTCAGGAAATTATTTTTATTAAATATATTTTATCAATTTTTACTCCCAGAAAATGTCACGTGATCAATCTTGTCAAAATGGCGAATGAGGAAAAATCGTCTGAAAACCACATAATATATTCATGTGTTTAAATACTTGAAGTACAATGTAGATGTCAAGCAAAATGTTTCATATATTGGCGGAAAACTGGTAAGCAAACAACATATTGCAATAAATAAGCAAATGGTGTTAAAGAATATTGTTTGAAATACAAAAATGGTTCGAGTATCACTAATATTCACTATTCAGCATCTTTTTTTTATCTATCATCTTTGACAACATTATTCATGACCATGTCTTCCACGATGATGATAAAGATGGCGAGGTAGTAGGAAGGGATGGGAATATTTTCTTTAAATTAATTGTTCAACAAATTCCACCAAATTGTAGCAACTGGCATGATTTTCCTAAATATCACATTTAATATGATAATAGGTGTTACCTAACTTGGGATGAAGTCCAATAATTTTTTTAAACAACATATCGGGGACCAAACTCCGGACAGTTTTCGTATCCGCTACCGAACATGGTTCATAACCGGAAATAGTAAATAAACTTTATTGTACTATAGCTTTAGTTTGCACATTTTGTTGTTCATGTGCGATGCTTTATTCACGAGAAAAGCCGTCATTAGTTTTATACATCATAAAAATTATAAACATTGTCGGTCATCTTTGTTTATGGTTGTCAAGGACTACTTCACGCTCTATCTCACGAGAGCTGCAACTTTATTTTTTTTTTCTACATCCTTGTACCCGTTCTTGATTTTATTTATACAATATGTCGTTTTTAGTACTTTGATACTCGTGCCCCTACAAGAGCAATTTTTTACTGCATCAAATTTTTTGCAGAAACCCACTGTGGCTGTACATGTATTGCTTCCGGTATGTCATTTCCGGTGCATGAAAATTTAGTCATTAGTATATAGAAAAAAAATTGCTATTTCTACCATAGTTGGGACTTCGTCCCATATTAATATTTGTTCACTTTAATTCTTTATACAACATCTGAATAATTGAAAAAATAAAGATTTGAAGTTAACTGCCTTTCTAATACCAAGATATGGGTTCATATTCATAGGTTGGTAGGCCCCTTTTTTTGTTTGAAAATTTTTATTTTATGAAAAAAGTAACCCATCTTTTTCTTTACCTTTTCTTCTTCTTAAATATTCAAAAACAACATACCAATAGCATCATTTACATGTTAACATTCAGAATTAAAAAAAAAAAATGGGGCATACTTTCAATAGAAAAAAAAATATGGGTCTTTAAATAGGGGTACCCTCGTACATTTTTCATGAAAAATACACTAAAATGTAAAAAGAACAATTTGACACATATTTTTCACAATTTTCAATATTTTTTTTTATTTTTGAAATATAAAGACAATCATGTGTTATTACCTCAATAATTATGATAATTTAAATGGGTGGTCATTACATTTTGTTTACATCTTTATGAAAAATGTACCCCAAAAAAGTATTCCTTATTATTTGAGTGGTAAATTTTCAAAACTGTGAAGCAATAAAAAAAAAAGTCACTATGGTTTCAAAACATACCCTTATCCAAACATCCTTATACCCTTAGCTAACTAGACAATATATGTTTCCATACTAAAGTAAAAAAAAAGTTTGTTTTCTTAAATTTAATGCGAAAAAAAGGGGGGGTGGGTAAATTAGTTTTGCCACCTCAAAAAGTGGGGAGGGTGATTGTCCCCAGCTTCTTTTCCCATGAAGTGGTATTAGTGAAGTTTGATCTGCAGACTCATATGGAGCATCTGAGCTCATGACAGTCTGGAGTTTTAGTGGTGTTTCAATTAGTGACAGTGTTTCTCAATCTTCAGTTTTCTTATAAATTCTGCACTGTATTCATATTTTTTTTGTCAGCCCATTAAATATTTGTCTTTTTGTTTTGTTATACCTGTATATTTATATCATATATTGTTAATGGAGTAATATATTGACCAATAAATGTAGCTCTCAGTCTATACTACATTTTTTAACTTATAAACTATAGTATAAACAATCGAAGATGCTAAAACCGGAAGTTGGATTATGTAATTTTTTCCGTGGAATTATCTCCCTTTGATGTCAACACGCATTTATTTTTGTGAAATAAATTATGTCAACGGGGGAAAATGATAGAAATAACTATTATTATATGTTAAAATTTGTTGAAATTTGTTAAAAATAACCATTGTTTGTGCGTTTACGACCTAAATCGTATTTTTTAAATGAAATTTCCACTTCAAATTATGTTTTCACGAAGAAAATGTGTCTAAAATTTTATTTAATGTTCATAAACGCTAGATTTAATCATCCCTACATAATAATTTCAACATATTCGAAGCATTTGTACACGGGTCTCTTTATATAGCCTCATAACACATACCATGTAAACGGGTGTCATCTTTTCTGAATTTTTCATTCATTGCATCGGGGCGACACCTAGCGGAGATGCCAGTCGCTACAAATTGTATCTTGTCCAATTTATTATATGTCCTTTTTTATTTGGATTTTGACTTGACATCCATGAAAAAGTCATGATAGTATTACTGTGGACTTCTTCAAGTTCTTGTGGTCTGAATTAATTTCAATCTTGAAAATATTCTTTTAATATGAAATTCTGGTAAAATAGTTTCTCAACAGAGAATTATATATATGGGATAATATGGTACTGTATGTTAATCCTCTTATTCATGTTATTCTTTGAATGACGATGACAATGGTGATGTGTTTCTTACAAATCCATTTATAATACTCCATTTCAATGATAATTTTTTCCAAAATATGTTGCATACTTATTTTTTTTATATCCTCATTCCTTACCCTTTTTCCATTGGAAATCAAATGCTATGCACCATCACAAGATTAATGGTGCATAGTTGTCACAATTGACAGAGCATCGTATGATGTAGATGCATGTTATATTTTCCTTTGACAATTTGAATGAATGAATACATCCTTCACTTTCTCAACAGAGATTTTACGTTGTTGCTATATTTTGTTTCTAATGGTATGCTGAGTTGTTTACATCGTTTTGTTGATTTTTTCTTTACATTTTCAAAAAAAAAAAACTTTCTGTTTATGTTTAGCCATATCTTTAGTGATGACAAGGATGTATACTACATGTATATACATTCTTGGTGATGACAATAATGTTGTCTCTCATCAAATCCAAGTCGTTTCAACCTGAATCCTGTTTGCCCATGGAGTCATTTCCCACTTATTCACATTCACCTGGGTCGTTTTGCTCCTATATTTTATATTAAATGTAAATATTGTAAACATTATTTTTTCATAACTAATTATTTTTGTACATATTTATTCATGCAATGAGCAGGAAAGCTAAGCGATATATGGATTCTGATTACCCCTTTGGTATCTTCAAACTTTTCTGTAATCATGATGCTATTTGATGACCCTTTTTATATTATTCTGTAAAGTATTGCTGTAATGTCAGAACTTGGGAGATTTGCACTGTATTTTTCAGTAATTTCGATGTTGAAATATTTTCATAGATTATAAACTATTGAATAAAAATTAATATTATGCATTACGTTTTTATTTACACTATTTGTCTTTGTAAGCAAGCCGGTCTAATATATTTAAAGTATATTGGAAAGGGCCCAGTCCAATATAATATAAAACCTGGAAATCAACCGACATTGGGTTCCAGTTTTACATTTCATAAACAAACATGTATGGTGTATTTTGGTTCTTTGTTTCGTCCTTAAAGGCTGTGTTTGTTTGAAATTTAGCTTCAGATTTTTTATTGATAATAATTATTAAGTACATAGATTTTTTGGAAAATATTTTTTCCATCCAAAGCTTCTAATTCCATTACAGTTTGACACTTTATGACAAATTTTTCTGAAAGCCATCATGGTTATGATCATATTATGATACACTTAGTTAGATTTATATTTATGCATTCAATCAATGCCCATCACCACTAAGTTGAGAGTTTGATTCCTGAGTCCTGACAAGGGGAAGTGCTTGATACAGCTTAATGTTTTCATATGATGTCCACAACGAAATGGCGTGAAATATAGTGAGAGTGTAATTCACAGCTACATATGTATCTATATAATTAAATAAATAAAGAATAAGTAATATTTATACCATAGTTTTCCGAGTTAAACAGTTAAACAATCTAACGTGAAACGTGAGATTCTTTAACTCTGAAAACTGTGTTATAAATGATTTGTAACATGAAGCCATGTAATATCACATCTAGGTCGTTGATTATTGCACAACTCTCTGAGAGTAAGAAAACTACAGCCCAGATTTAAAGTGTACAATATCTCGTATTTATGTGTATTATTTCATAGTTCTTATCAGTTGCTTACATTCTGGTATAAAGACCATAAAAAGATCAAAGGAACATTTATGTTACAAGTATTGCTTTAACCTGATTACTCTGGTTTGATATAATTTTCCAGCTAATGTTCAATGTGGGCATGGGATAGGGGATATGCTATCATTACTATTCTTATTTGTGTTAAAAGTTCCTCTTAATTAGTTACAGTATACACATATTTTACAAGTTTTATTCTTTTTTTGATGGACAAGCAAGAAATAAAAATAAACATTTTTATGGTATTTACAGCAAACTCAATAATAGAACAGTTATATTTTCACTCTTTAATTAAAAAACAAAAAAAGGATTTTTTTACCCAACAAATTACAAACTGTTTGCAAATTTTATAATAATTAAACTATCGGTAAACAAATTACAAACAAGTTGGAAAATTTACAAAAATTAAACTAAACAAATTACAAAACAAGTTGGAAAATTTACAAAAATTAAACTGAACAAATTACAAACAAGTTGGAAAATTTGCAAAAATTAAATCTAAATTAATTTTTTTTGTTGCAAAATTTACAAAAAGATGTTGTATATTGACAGCTAAAATTATCAATATATTTAGGATCTTTAACCAAAATTCCAACTTAATAATAAGGTGGTGTTAATACAGGTTTATCTATACTTAAAACCACTTATCTATTATGTTTTTCTTCCTGTTTACATTATGATTTAACAAAAGAAACTTATTAGACATGGTCATAATGATATTGATTTAATTGACTTCCTGTATGTATATTTCCAGAATGGATACAGACATTTAAAACACAACAATGAGTGTGTGGAAGAGACTTCAACAAGTGGGAAAGTCAGCTTCCAAATTTCAGTTTACGGCTTCTTATCAAGAATTAGAAGTTGAATGTACAAAAAAGTGGTTTGTAGAATTATTTCTTTTTATTATTAAAGATCTAATATACTTTGTCAATTGTTTAAATGTTTTTCTAACTATACATATAGTAACTTATGGGTAATAAGATAAATTCATGCAACATGTGTTGGTTTTCAAAATTTATTATATAGATAGGTGTGAATTATGGAGATTTATCCGTGAAATAAATTCCGATATTTCACATGTGAAATATCAGTTTTTTCCCGCCAGAACTACCTTTAGACAATTTTAAGTGTAGTGGTTACGTCCCTTGTTGTGTTACGGTGAATACACACATGATTGTAAACTGAAACAATTAAACAAATGAAAAAGTTTTAGTACTTTTATAAATTATTTTAATTGAATCATTTTATTGATACATTAAAATCGAACACTTGCTTATTCT
>MJUT01058264.1:435241-464252 GCA_002080005.1 Gigantidas platifrons
TAAGGTTCAAACATGTTCAGCATGTCAAGATCTACATACCCTGCAATTTTGAAGTAAATTCCATTACCCATTTTGGAGTTATTGCCCTTTTTTTCATCAAATTTTCACAATTTTAATACTTTTCGTTTTTTATTTCAAAAACTATAAGGGATAGATGTTAAGTTTAAACTGCAAAAATGTTCAGCATGTCAAGATCTACAAAAAAAGTTCACAGTTGAAAAAGTCTGACAACTGTGTGAAGAGTTATTCCTCTTGAAATGCATTTTTTATTGACTTTCACTGCTTTTGGTTACTTTAATAATCAAAGGGAAGCAACTCTATTACAAAATGTGAAGTAGCAAAAGCTAAATTTTGAGAAGCATTGAGATTTATGTTTTTTTTTACAGCAATATTGATAACTTACAGTAAAGGGGGGAACCCCTGCCCAAATTTTTTTGAAGAGGGGGGTCTGCAATGACGAGGGCTACATTTGTTATTTTTTGATCGGAGTTTCCAAGTTTTATTGATTGATGTTGTTATTATACCCAGGTGAGCTATACAGGCTCCTGGGAGCCTCTAGTCTCTTATATCGCTTGGTCAGTGAAACTCTTTAAAACGCATCATGCTTAAATGAGATTTAAAGCATCGCTATGACAATGTATAAATAAAAAACGTGTTTCCGTTTGACAATTAGACTAAATTTCAATCGTTTCTGTGCAAATTCGGCACAAATGTTTGCCAGTTTTACCAGGAAACATAATAGGGGGCTTCTCCGAAGCTTGTACCTTATAGGAATTGTTTACGGAGATAAAAAATGGTACGTTGGGACCAGCGGATTGGACGTTTCCATAAAAATTAACCACTTGTGATGTTTCTGCCACCATCGGAAGAAATAAAATTGAAATTTTCAATAAAGTAATGAAAAGATTTATACATTGCCATATTTTTCACAAAAAAAAGAAGAAAAAATGCCTCCCTCATCAATTTTTACAGCAGTAAAAGGATAAAAAAAAATGCCGCCCTCCCTCATCAATTTTGACAAAAAAGGGCCTGAGAACCAAGTAATTAACTTTGCATGGCCTAACGCTTCCTTCCGTCCGTCCATCCTTCCGTAACATCCTTGTGAACACTCTAGAATCAACATCCTTCAATGGATTTCGACCAAACTTGGTACATACTTAGTCCTTAAGGGAATCTGGAGCCTTATTGATTTTCAAGTTCATAGGTCAAAGGTCAAGGTCACCGGGTTAATTTTTACAGCGTAATATCCTTGTGTACACTCTAGAATCAACATCCTTCAATGGATTTTGAGCAAACTTGGTACATACTTAGTCCTTAAGAGAATGTGGAACCCTATTGATTTTCACGGTCAAAGGTCAAGGTCACCAGGTCAAATTTTTACCACGTAATTACCTTGGAACACTCTAGAATCAACATCCTTCAATGGATTTTGACCAAACTTGGTACATACTTAGTCCTTAAGAGAATGTGGAACCCTATTGATTTTCAAGGTCATAGGTCAAAGGTCAAGGTCACCGGATCAATTTTATACCGCATAACATCCTTGTGAACACTTCAGAATCAACATCCTTCAATGGATTTCGACCAAACTTGGTACATACTTAGTCCTTAAGAGAATCTGAAATCCTATTGATTTTCAAGGTCAAAGGTCAAGGTCACCGGATCAAATTTTTACCGCATAACATCCTTGTGAACACTCTAGAATCAACATCCTTCAATGGATTTTGACCAAACTTGATACATACCTAGTCCTTAAGAGAATTTGGAACCCTATTGATTTTCAATGTCAAAGGTCAAGGTCTCCAGGTCAAATTTTTACCATGTAACATCCTTGTGAACACTCTAGAATCAACATCATTCAATGGATTTTGACCAAGCTTGGTACATACTTAGTCCTTAAGAGAATCTGGAATCCTATTTATTTTCAAGGTCAAAGGTCAAGGTTACCGGGTCAAATATTTAGGCGAGGGGATACGCCACGCTTTGCGTTGCCCTTGTTGGTAATTAGAAATAAAAATTTTCATTTAAAGCAAAAATTTCTAGATATTACTGCAAGAAATCCTTTTTGTAGGCATTTGAAGCAGCTGCAAAGCTTGGTATACCCAGGGTGATAGAACCGTCGGACATGGTCCTGTTGAAGGTGCCTGATAAATTATCTGTGATGACATATTTACATCAGCTTAGAGCCTATTTCACTGGTCAGACATTAGAAATTCAACAAATTGGAATCAATACTCGTGAAAGTACATATACTATTAGTGAAAAAGACCAAGCCATGGAAATGCAGATCTCTAGGGAAATGTATGGCAATGGGATGGACTCTTCGAAACCTATGAAGGAAAATGTGCCGAAAACTGAAACTGAAACTCATAGAAAATCTAAAAGTCGAGAGACTACTCCTGTGACTCCCGATTCATTGTCTTTTTCTACAAATAGTCTATCAAATATTTCTGATAAAACAAGTGATAGTCCTAGTCCTAGTCAGTCCCCTATTAAACAAAGCCCTGTACGAGAAATTGTAAAAACATTGCCAAATAATAGTGAAGTCAATAAATCGTCTAATATTGAAAAAAACAATTTATGTGATATTAAAAGAGAGGTATCTCCAACCAAAGACAAACCTTCTGTGTCAGGAGAGAAATCAAAAACTGCGTTAATGACGAGAAATCAGTTAGTAAATCCATTTGATTCTGATGACGACGATGTGAGTCCGATGTCGGGTAGCGTAGAGGATGAGCTTGATGGAGATGTATGGGTTTTACGTAGTGATTCCCAAGCCAGTAGTATAACATCAGGATCTATAAGTCCACATTGGTCTTCCAAAGAAAGTACTCCATCAAGAGAGTAAGTATAAAATATGGATGAATAGGGTTAGGGTTATGGTGTTTAACGCCACTTCCAACAATATTTTAGTTATATCGTGGCGGTCAGTTTCATTGGTGGGGGAAATTGGAGAAAACCACAGACCTGCCGCAAGTCAATGACAAACTTTACTACATAATGTTGAGCGCGATTCGAAATTACAACATTAGTGGTGATAGGCACTGATTGCATTGGATAAATAAATTGTGTGTGTAAGCCATCCAGATTTATTTTGTAGGTTATCAATACTTCATCCTGGGTTCTAAATAAAATGCCAGCAAATGTAAATTCTTGTGGTATCGAGGAACATCTTAAAAACCAAGGAATACTTTAAACATATTTTATTGTTCAAAAAGACAAAATGATAGGACACAAGTTTTACAACAGTTAGACAGTATTCTCCCATGAAACCAAGGAATATGTACATGTATAATAATGCTCAAATTATTTCGCACCTATTATGAAAATTTGTATCAAAGAAATCAATATCATACTAAAAGTAAAGAGATATTCTCTTCATCAATAATTTTTTTTATAGTAAAAAAAATTTTTTTTAATCTCAAAACCTTATATTAATTATCTCTGCAAAAATCTAGTTTTACACTACAATATCCTTTTTTTGGCAACATAAACATTCCAAAATAGACAAATGCATACATGTATGTAGTTTAATAAATGTATATCCATTTGTATGGTTGATGACATCCAATTGAAATGTAGATGAGAAAATATGTCATGTGTAAGCAAGTACAACAGGAAGGAAGATGTAAAAACTTATTTACAGTGAAATCTGTCAATTAAATATTATATGAATGGAGGAATGTTTTAGCTGTTTTATGAAATGCCTTGTCTTGATGTCTGTTTATACAAGACAGTCATGTTGATCATAGTACTTACTGATTTAATGGCCCATAGCATGGTCCTGTAGATCTTGTCAGGTCAAGCCAAAGACAATAGAAGTGGTATTTGCTGTTTCTCCACCAGGCTTAAAGGAGTAAGAGCAATGACTTGGTTGGCTCAGAATTGGGATAGTGTGTCCGATTGGAGCGACATGTCCGCCCGGGGATTGTTGTTTCTGTGAGCTACATGTAGCACTATTAAAATCCAAGAGTGTTTAGTCTAATACAAAGGAGACATCATCATCATCATCATCATCTCATCGAATGTGACTTGTTCTTGCCATGATACAACTAATGTAGAATATTTCGTGGAATAATCAAACCCCTTCACATAAAGGTCAAAAAACAAAATAAAGATTATTTGCAAGAAAGGAGTGACTTGCAAAAGGAAACAAGACGACTTTAATTTTTCTTTTGAGATGAGGGTGGGCGACCTCAGCCAATACATATCAAAATTTAGCGTCGTTTGTGAGCCCTGGGAATACATTTTGCATCTATAACACAAAATAGATTGTAATTACTTAAAATATATACACATGATATTGTCGTATTAATAATAGGAATATAAGAAGGGTTTGAAGATACCAAAGGGGCAATCAGAATCTGTATATCGAAGAAGAACAGACAACACAATGGCCAAAAGATACCAAAGGGGCAATCAGAATCCGTATATCGAAGAAGAACAGACAACACAATGGCCAAAAGATACCAAAGGGGCAATCAGAATCCGTATATCGAAGAAGAACAGACAACACAATGGCCAAAAGATACCAAAGGGGCAATCAGAATCCGTATATCGAAGAAGAATAGACAACACAATGGCCAGATGAAGACGGACAAAAGGAAAAACAACGATCTACGAAACATGCATATAAAACTAAAGATCGAATAACACGAACCCCACTAAAAACCGGGGTTGAACTCAGGTGCTCTGGAAGGGTTAGCAGTTCCTGCTCCACTAGTGACGCCCGTCATGTTAATCTAGCTACAAATCTGTTAATAAGTCGTGAATGAGGAAAGGACCGGGAAGTGTTTACAAGTGGAACATATCCGTGGTCATTTGTGACACAGATATTCCATAGCGGTCAACCAAGTCATGGTGGCGACCGTAAAATTTCTGAAGTGATGACTTCAACTTTACCAAATGGAACCCTTGGTTCAGTAGCTTCCTTGTTAGCAGCATCCCTCTATCAAGGAAATCCTGATAGGAACCACAAGCTCGAATATCATATCTTCTATAACCATTGTCACTTATTTTACAGAAAGAGTCCAGTTGTAGAAAAAATAACCAAAAGATTTTTAAAGAAAAATGCTGAAAAACAGGTTTTATTTTATTACAATATATATATATATATTCACTGTGAATTATCTTCAATCACTAAATTATTCAATTTAATTTCAAAATGTAAAAAGGTTATGAATGATTTATTGGATGATTGTACTTGCACTGTAAGCTACTCTTTGGGTCGATGCAAGTACAAGTCCAATCACATGTAGAGGCCAATTTGAAAATGAGATGAAAAAACAGTTAAACTGGGACCGTGGGTATAAATAGCTGTGGGCGGAGCAAGCATTCAGATTGTTCATTATTTTGGCCATGGTTATCTCGAGGAGAAAAAATCAATGATATATAGTTTCACAGTTACTTTTGGAGCAAAATATTTGACAGGCATGGTCACTAGTGTTCCTCCTTATGAATCTTTCAGTCTTATTAAAAATAATATTCTTCAGCAGTCTACAAAAATCAGTTCGAAAATTCAAATTTCTGAGGTATGTGACCTTTAGGTCACATTGGTCATGTGACATACAGTTTTATAAACGTGCTGTTCATTTCAATGGGAATTTTTGTTTATGATTCTATGATAAGCTCCGCTCACAAATTTTGTCGGTAGGCACTACCACAGATGCTGCTTTAAACAGTGAAAGTGTCCATTGTTAGATGGTAAAGCCTGTATTAATTGTCAAAATCATATTAGAAAAAGTTAAGAATCCATATGTAATCAATACACCATTCATGGTTTTCTTGATGTCAAGTTTGTGTTGTTTTTAAGTAGAATATATGTATTCTCCATAAACTTATTGTCAAACAAAACTGCACTTTTATTTAGTAAAGGGAAAAAATTATCGACCTATAGTCCATAAAATACATTATTTTAATGTCATGTTTTTCGGTTTGTTCATTTGTTCTTATGTCAAGCTTCACTTTGTGAACACAACTCCTCTAAGGTCGTTGGTGTGATAGCTTTCATAATTGGTAGGATGATTGGTCATCATGTGTAGTTGATCATATTATCCAACCATTTTGTTTTGACAATTTTAGTAGGAGTATATGTTTTTATGCATTTTTAATATAGTTGACCACCTCCTCTGAAGTCGTTGGTCTGATAGCTTTCATATATAGTAGGAAGATCGGTCATGATGTGTAGTGGACCATATTATTTAGCAGGGCATAAGTGTCTTTTGGACACAGTAATTTTGTTCTTATAAATGAGTAATTACGGTATAGTTTTGGGGCCGGATAATCTTTTCTAACAGACAGTGTTATAGTGTTAATAAACTGTTAATTAAAAGACAGCTTGACTATCAAAACTGCTCAGTTTAAAATATATGGGGACAGAACATGCTGCCGTTATGACATTGCCTTGTTTCTTACAAATTTGAAATTGTTTCAGCCAACTAATAATAAAGCTAGACACGAAGAGTTAAAGGAGAGAGCTAAATTATTGTTAGAGAAAGCTAGAAAAGATGTAGACATAAAGGACAATAAACCAAACAATAGTAGTCAAGATAAACCATCTGCTAACCAGGTTTGTTTATTATACCATTGACTAACCAGGTTTGTTTATTATACCATTACTAACCAGGTTTGTTTATTATACCATCGACTAACCAGGTTTGTTTATTATATCATCTGCTAACCAGGTTTGTTTATTATACCATCTACTAAGCAGGTTTGTTTATTACACCATCTGCTATTAAACCAGGTTTGTTTATTATACCATTACTAATCTGGTTTGTTTATTATGCCATCTGCTAACCAGGTTTGTTTAATATACCATCTGCTAACCAGGTTTGTTTATTACACCATCTGCTAACCAGGTTTGTTTATTATACCATCTGCTAACCAGGTTTGTTTATTATATCATCTGCTAACCAGGTTTGTTTATTATATCATCTACTAAGCAGGTTTGTTTATTACACCATCTGCTATTAAACCAGGTTTGTTTATTATACCATTACTAATCTGGTTTGTTTATTATACCATCTGCTAACCAGGTTTGTTTATTATACCATCTGCTAACCAGGTTTGTTTATTATACCATCTGCTAACCCGGTTTGTTTATTATGCCATTACTAATCTGGTTTGTTTACTATGCCATCTGCTAACCAGGTTTATTTATTATACCATTATTAACCACGTTTGTTTATTATACCATTACTAACCAGGTTTGTTTATTATGTCATCTGCTAACCAGGTTTGTTTATTATATCATAACTAACCAGGTTTGTTTATTATGGCATCTGCTAACCAGGTTTGTTTATTATAACATCTGCATTAAATCACATACAAAAAATTACGACTTCACACTGTGACTTAATTTGACCTTAAAGGTATATTGTCTACCACATTTGTATTTTTTCATACCCAAAATTATTGTTCTTTTCCGTACTGACCTTCATAAAATGAAGATTAAACACCGAATTATTGGCAAATACGCCACGAAACGTAAAGATTCAAACAAAATTAACGAGCGTGACAATCATGAAGTGTTTGAATCTTAACAGTATTTTCCTTACATCAAAGCTAAAACCCCGAGAATTCCAAACTTCTGTTTTTATAGGTGGCGCTGTTACTTTCACTTAGAATTTTTTGTCATCCTGGACAATAATTCCGATAACGATAGTTTTGGGTCTTTTTTGTCAAAAGAAGAACACCAATCGTATATTTTGCAGCATACCGTAACTGTTTATAAACAACTCATTTATGGACAGCTAAAATTTTTCAAAAAAATCGTAGACAATATGCCTTTAAATTGTTTTCATATTTGATAATAATTTTTAAATCATAAAGATCTGTCTACTTAGAATAACTGTTTTAATGTAAATTTTATATTGAAATACAACATAATGTTCAAACAACACAGCACTTGAGGTCAGATAATCAATATTTGTATCTAATGGTTCAGATATCTTTTTAATATATAACAAATAGACTGTTACCAAGCAAAATAAGATCTATATATTATATTATCTAATGTTCTAAACCTATCATGACATTTGTACTACATTAAAACAAACACATGTTTATAGAACTCTCAGCAAATTGAAATGTTGCACCAGAGTGTTCAGCCAGTTTATTTTGCCACTGCAAGACATTAAATTAATTAATTTTGACAGTTTACAAAATAGAAATTAGATCACATAAATTACTTGAACAATAGACTTTATAAAATCATCAGTAATTACCTTCTGAGGTATTCTTAATGCATGATTGTATCAATTAAGCTATCAAATTATTTACATTGTATTAATTAACTAATTAACTTAAATCGTTACACAAAAACACCAGAGCAAATACAAAACAACCCCATTTTGTCCATTAGATTACCTTGGGGTAATAGTAATACATGAATCTTTACGAACCAGAACTGACAATTCTGATTGACCGATCTTAAATAAGTAGTCACTTGTCTTATCCGGTCATTTTTCGTTTGTCCCCAAAGTGACCATTGAATTCAAGTTTGACTATATATATGTAATTGTAGATATGATTGATATTTCCAAGCAAGACACTCCATGTGTCTTAAGAAATGTTGTTTTGTTTGACTTTGATGTTATTTGTAATATATAAATATATATTTTTTTAGGAAGATGATGAGAAAAAACAAAGACTAAAAGAAAGAGCTAGACAGCTGATAGAGGAAACTAGAGCAAGTATAGGAAAACCTCAGGTGTCTCTCAGTAATCCATCAGTGTCATCTTCACAAAAAGGAAAAGGCATGACAGATGCAGGTATTTATTGTAGTTTTTCTTCTGAGACATTTCTTCAATCACACCTTTTTTCTGGAGTTTTATGGTCACAGATTGTTTGGTTAATATGGCCAGGGGGTATTATTAGCTTTTAGCCATCACATTGATATCCATCGTTCAGTAGTTGTTTGCAATTTATACCTCCTCCGAAATTACAGGATCAATTGATATGACCAGTAAATGATACAGGTACTTCAAACATTTTCGTTATTTCATTTTGACTGAACATTTAATATATCCACCATGTGAAATGATAGTTTCTAAATGGCTATGATACGAAAAAGTAAACATCTTCTCAGAAACTAGCATCCCATATGAATTGTAACTTTGATGGAACTTTGATTGAACAATAACATATGTTTAAAGTAACTTTGATGGAGTGATATTATTTGGGTGGTTCTAAAACTGTTTTCTCTTAAAGGAAATCATATAAGAATTAGGTCACTGTGACCTTGACTTTTGACTACAAGTTCAAGTAATTGATTTTTCATATTTTGTATGTGTATGTGTACGGACATGGCCGAGTGTCAGATATAAAAATGTGGTCTCTGTGAACTTGACTTTTGACCTCAAAGTCAATTAATTAACACATGTATTAATGTCAAGGTCAAATAAATGATTTTTGATATTTGGGATGAAACAAAGGAAAAACATATGTTTCAGTTCACTGAATACAGAGGGGACGTAGATATTTTGGAATGAGCTTAAAGTAACTCTATTTTGGAATAGAAACTTGGAAGAATGATGTAAGGCCCTTTTTATTCTGGTTTTATATAATTAAATATGGCACTCAGAGGCCATAGTACTTTCTGATTGGCTGATTGAAATACATACATATATGCTCCATACAACATTATGTGATTAATTGTGTCAGTGACTTGCGATTGGACTGCAATTTTCTCCAGGGACTACGGTTTCCTCCGCCAATAAAACTGACAGCCACGATATACATGTAACTGAAATATTGTTGAAAGTGGCATTAAGCACCATAAACCAACTACAAAATATAGCTATTAGACAGATGAGCTATTAGACAGGTGAGCTATTACAAGCTCCTTATATCCTCAGGTGAGCTATTACAAGCTCCTTATATCCTCATGTCACATTCTGTTCAATTAGTTTTGACTTTTATCTTTTATTTCAAACCCTGATTATTTTAGCATGAATATCTTATCATAGACAGTTTATTTGTACTAGGAATTAGTCACATTTATCACAGACACACCATTTGTACCTCTAATAGAAATTTAGATGTTGATGGTAAATATTTCATTTTGAGACAAATTACATATATTTTTTGTCAGATGCTTTTGTTTAATAGAGTGCTTTATCAATCTATCAGTCTAACTTTGCCTACGACGTTACAGGTCTCTCTGGACCAGAAGCTTCTACAAAGCCAGGCATGTTAATGCTTTTTTTAACACATTTACTTTTGCATAGTTTGATGTTGTCTCTTTATTTAAATGATCACACAGATATAACTTAACATAATGCCATCTCACATCTTTCTTTTAGTTTGTCCTTCTTTAGTTGTAATTTATGTTTTATTTATGCTGACAGTAAAGCCTATAAAAGCAAGGCGGATAACTGCCTCCTCACAACTTTTCAAGGCTAGGCATGGTATGTTAAAAAAAATGCATGTATTTATAATAATGCTGCACTTCATATGGCTTAAGCACAATATCTATTTTTTTCCAGCTTCTTTCAGCTTTTAACCCATTGCATGATAATTGATTGTAATAATTTATAGAGAACTGAATGCTTTTCATATTATTTGTTGAATTACCCTGGTGCTTGTATCGAAAACTAATTTTATAGGGTAGTTGATTTTTTCTAAAAATCTTTTTATTATACATGTATCTATCATCTATTGATATAGTAACCTGGTTACTGGGTAATTCTGTCAGCTATGCATGGACATAATCCACAAATAGCACTCTATCTATTGTAATTAAATGATTTAGCTTTATAGGTTAAATATTCATTCCAATAAAGGAGATCTTTTATCATAAGGAGTTAAAGATCTTCAAGATGTATATTATCCTGTAAGGAAGTTAAGTATTCTGAAGGAGAAATAACTCATATTTTTAAAACCAGAAGCCTTTGCATTCACCACGGAGAATTGAAGCAGAAGTCCATTTAGTGGCAAGTTATGCCATACATGCCTCTTAATACAGAAGAAAAATAAAAATATAATGTGGTACCTACGAAATTGTATCCTCATCCACCTTAACCGAAAAGAAGGCACAAATATTTGGAAAACAAACAAAAAGGAAATGATGAGGCAGCAAAATACCTATTTTGAACTACATATATGAGTGACAGTCCACCTGTGAAACTTTAGACTGATAAATTGTAAGTAAAGAGTGAACCACAATTATTTATGGGTTAAAAGATGAAGGTGCTTGTTTCGATTACACAAAAAATGAAAATTTTCTCCATAATTCTAATTTTTTTTTATCCTTAAAGGCATATTGTCTACGATTTTTTGAAAATTTTTAACTGTCCATAAATGATTTGTTTAAGCTATCATTAAACAGCTATGCTGCAAAATATACGATTGGTGTTCTTTTTTTGACAAAAAAGACCCAAAACTATCGTTATCGGAATTATTGTCCGGGATGACAGAAATTCAAAGTGAAAGTAACAGCACCACTTATAAAAACGGAAGTTTGGAATTCTCGGGGGTTTTGCTTTGAGGTAAGGAAAATACTGTTAAGATTCAAACACTCATGATTGTCACGCTTGTTTAATGTCGTTTTAATCTTAAAGTTTCATAGAGTATTCGCCAATAATTCAGTGTTTAATCTTCATTTTATGAAGGTCAGTACGGAAAACAACAATAATTTTGGGTATGAAAAAATACAAATGTGGTAGACAATATACCTTTAAAATAGGTTGATCATCAGTTGTACATATTTGGATCAAAAGATCATGTATATCAATATAAAGTATATTATTTTGTAAGCGATAAGTAAATTGTTGGGTTTTTCCATTGGAAGGGAAACCAAGTCTGGTGTAAAATACATAGTAAATGTCCCACACTAACAAGTCTTGGTGGAAGTATATTAAGATTTTAAGTCTGTCTTTATTATAATTTTGTATTGTTTTTAACAGTATGCATGTTCAAAGAGTAAATAACCTGTTATTTTTCCACTAATGATTGATAAAAATGTTGATGCATATTTGAGAGTCGGTTTTAACACTTACTGGTACATTGTATATGCATTTGTATATATATATATATATATATTATACATGTAATTATAAAGGATTTGATGAAAGTTCAATGACCAAATCTAAATAAAAAAAATATGACAAACAGCATTACATGTATATAAAAAATTGGTTGATTGATTGGTGTTTAACACCAATTTTAAGAGTATTTCAGCTATATTATGGTGTGTCAAAAATTGGATGTGATGTCAAAGATAAGTTCTGGTCTTGATAAGAGTTGGGTCAACCAATGATATCAGATAGTGGTAGTGGTTATGATGTGAAAATTTAGGAATGAATGAACAAACTGGTGGTAACATGGATTTAGGGAAATGTGATAAATATAAATTACAATGTACATACTTTGATTTCTACTTTGGCATTAAAGCAATTACTAGTAATATATGGTATTGTAGTATGTTTTTGGAAAAGTTAGTTACAGTATATGAATTAAATTTTTGTATTATTATTTTTTTTTTTTACCTTATCTTACCTGAAGCATCATGTGAGCTATTCTTATTACTTTGCATCTGATGTCGTCTGCCATCTGTTAATATATCACATTTAAACCAATTTCAACCAAACTAGACAGAAATTTTCATTAGGTGGTACTTTACAAAATTTTTGGTGTTGCTTGGAAATTCGACATGGCTTTCAGGGACAATAATGCATTATAATTGGCTAAACCTTTGTAAATCCGCATCACAGCAACCCATGTTGTAGATTGCATTGTGATGTTTTAAGAATATTATTAGATTTCCTTTAATAATTTTGAGATTTGGTGCCGATCGAAAAAGCCATGAAAACCACCACCGTAGGATTTGGTTGTTTCCCCATGGGAAAATGAATAGAACATTTTTCTTAGAAACTAGAAACAAGATTAAACCCAATTTGTACATGAATTGTCATTTGATGGTTCTTTTAGAATTTTTTATGTGGATTGAAATCTAAAATGCAGTCCTCGAAATGAAAATTTGAATTTATTGGTCCGAATCAAATTCTTGCATTTATTATACCCCCGCAAACAAAGTTTGGGGGGTATATAGGAATTACCCTGTCCGTCCGTCCGTCCATGTACCTTGTAAGTGCAACTCCTCCTAAACGACTGATTGGATTTTTATGAAACTTTACACACTTGTAGTACGCTACCTGCAGATGTGCATGAAGGAATATGGTTGCTGTCCAAAAATTAAAAGGGGAGATAATTCAACTTATACTTTCACGAAAAGGGGGGGGGGCATGTACCTTGTAAGCGCAACTTCTCCTAAACGGCTTATTGAATTTTTATGAAACTTTGCACACTTGTAGTACACTACCTGCAGATGTGCATGAAGGAATATGGTTGCTGTCCAAAATTTAAAAGGGGAGCTAATTCAACTTATACTTTCACGAAAAGTGGGGGGGGGACATGTACCTTGTAAGTGCAACTCCTCCTAAACGGCTTATTGGATTTTTATGAAACTTTACACACTTGTAGTGCACTACTTGCAGATGTGCATGAAGGAATATGGTTGCTGTCCAAAATTTAAAAGGGGAGATAATTCAGCTTATACTGTCCACTTATACTTTCACGAAAAGGGGGGGGGGCATGTACCTTGTAAGTGCAACTTCTCCTAATGGCTTATTGGATTTTTATGAAACTTTACACACTTGTAGTACACTACCTGCAGATGTGAATGAAGGAATATGGTTGCTTTCCAAAATTTAAAAGGAGAGATAATTCAACTTATACTTTCACGAAAAGGGGGGGTGTACCTTGTAAGCACAACTCCTACTAAACTGCAAGCGGGGGGTATCACTCAGGGAGGTCACTCACAGTTCTAGTTTTTATATAGTTCTAAATAAAAACTGAAAAATTTACTGGTCTTGGGCCAGAGGACCAGTGCTTAACATGAGGACTGAAAATGACAGCTATTGCAGGACTTACCAATACTTTTTAACATAAGACTGCTGGGATGTTAGTTATTCAAAGCTTTTTCTTAGAAAGTACAACTATGATTGAAACCAAAATGTACTGTACATCAATGGTCAATGGATGGTCCTTTATAAAGTTGGCTTTTATATATCGATCGGAAAACCGCCTACTCAGGATTGTTTAACAAAGGACCCTAAGGGAAAAATTATTGATAAATTTATTCATGTGGATTAACTGAACCATCTGTTTGGAAATTTAGCTTGGAAAACAACAAAATGTGCATATTTTGTGCCAACGAAAAGTATTTGGGGGAAATAACATAAGTCACTCGACAATTTCTCAAACTTTACATTGTTTCTATTCTGGTACTATTTTAGTATACAGAAGTTCTGAAATGTATTAGTTTCTGAAATGGTGAATAATAGCTAGATCTGTATGTGCTGATTTAAATATGTGAAAGAATATTGTTTAATACTTATCCTGACTCTGAGCAAACCAGTCGTTTCCCTTACTCCTTAATAGCTGTGTGCTCCACACAGAAGCAGCAACATGCAAGTACCAAATTCTTAGTCATTGGTTCAACCTCAACAAAAAAAAGTTCAACAATGTTACCAATAACAATACAAAGAACACTATGTTTATAACATATTAGAGAGAAAAGATATGGAATTTGAATTTTGGTGTTTAATGCCACTTTCAGCAATATTTCAGCTATATCATGGCGACCAGTTTTAGTGGTGGAGTAAGCCAGAGTACCCGGAGAGAACCACCGACCCTGGGCAAGCAACTGGTAAACTTTATCATTTGCGGCTGCGAGTCGAGTGCACCCTTTTTTGTAATTTACAAAGCTGGGCGCGAACCCACGCCGTATTGGTGATAGGCTTGTATGAGTTGTTAGATCCAACGACCTAACTCATTGAGCCACCTGGGCCCCGAAAAGATATGGATATATATCAACATTAGAGACTATCCAACTATACATAAGACACAAATTAAATTAAAGGAGCAGTGCTTTCTACAGTTTGTCAGTCACAGTATGGTCTTCAATAATGAACATAACCCATACCTTAAAATGAGCGAGAAAAATAACAGGAATTAAAGAGCTCTTCTTTTAACTATTGATATTTTCCTGAGTATCAGATGGATTTTCATTTTTGTACACTTACAACCTATCCCTATCATGCAAACAATCCCTCTGTGATGTAACAGTTAGTGTGCTCAAAAAACGGTAAAAAAAAACCGTGGTTTTGATCCCTGATTGGGTTGCATGTTTGCTGCTTCTGTGTGGAGCACACAGCCATTAAGAAGTAAGGGAAACGACTGGTTTGCTCAGAGTCAGGATATATAATGTGTCCTAATTGAGAGACATGTCTACCTGTGTGGACTGTTGTTTTTGTGAACACAGTAAAAATCATCATTATTTTATTATAAAGTAACTTGTTTTCAACATGATATACATGTAAGTTAAACATTGAATTTACAAATCCACTAAAACATTTAATGAAATTCATTCCATATACATGTTTGCAATAAAATATGTATCTAAGTATATGCTAATCTTGACCTCTTCCATAATGTTCCAAATTTTGGTCTTTTGAATATTGAGAAATATTGTCTAAATATTGAAGTAATTATTTATAAATTTTATCAATTTGATAAAAATTTGATCTCCGCACTTGCTCCCTATTTTCTATTGGTTGTTTACTAGTCTAAAAGGCTCCTTTAGGGGTCGAGTAAGGATTCAACATGAATATATTATAAATTGACGGATCAGCGACTCTTCTACAAAATCCAGCAGACAAGTCAAGTATATGCATTGGGAGCAAGTGCTGCTAAGATCTAATTTTAATTAGATTGTAAATTGTATATCATTATGATAAGGGGAATCCCCAATGTGTACACTCTTATTTTTTTATCCCCTCGCCAACGAAGTTGCGAAGGGATATAGTAACGCTACCTTCCATCCTTCCTTCCTTCCGTCCTTCCATAACATCCTTGTGAACACTCTAGAATCAACATCCTTCAATAGATTTTGACCAAACTTGGTACATACTTAGTCCTTAAGAGAATCTGGAACCCTATTGATTTTCAAGGTCAAAGGTCACAGTCATCAGGTCAATTTTTTTACCGCATACTTGTGAACACTCTAGAATCAACATCCTTCAATAGATTTTGACCAAACTTAGTACATACTTAGTCCTGAGAAGAGTCTGGAACCCTATTGATTTTCAAGGTCACAGGGTCTAATTTTTACCCTGTAGCATCCTTGTGAACACTCTAGAATCAACATCTTTCAATGTATTTTTGCCAAACTTGGTACATACTTAGTCCTTATGAAAATCTGGAACCCTATTGATTTTCAAGGTCAAAGGTCAAGGTCACCGGGTCAAATTTTTTACTGCATGACATCCTTGTGAACACTCTAGAATCAACATCCTTCCATGGATTTTGACCAAACTTGGTATATACTTAGTCCTTAGGACAGTCTGGAACCCTATTGATTGGCAAGGTCACGGTCTAATGTAACATCCTTATGAACACTAGAATTAACATCCTTCAATGGATTTTGACCAAACTTGGTACATACTTAGTCCTTAAGAGAATATGGAACCCTATTGATTTTCAAGGTCAAAGGTCAAGGTCACTAGGTCAAATTTGTTACCGCATAACATCCTTGTGAACACTCTAGAATCAACATCCTTCCATGGATTTTGACCAAACTTGGTACATACTTAAGAGAATCTGGAACCCTATTGATTTTCAAGGTCAAAGATCAAGGTCACCAGGTCAAATGTTAGGCAAGGGGATATGCCATGCTTTGCATTGCCCTTGTTATATAATTGAATATTACTGCATATTTAAGATATTAAGTACAACAGTATACTCAATTCTCAAATATACACATACCAGCAATACACAATACACTTTATATATACATAACACAAACTATTTATATTTAGTGTAACCGTTCAGGATACCAGTATTATTTTCAACCGATCATATCATTGTATGTACCTCATAGTTATTTTTAATATATATATTGATTACATATACTAGTACATGTATTGTGATTCCAACTGAATGATAATAATTTCTTACTGGTAAAAAAATAATAATTTTACATTGTCAAATATTTTTCATCTTCATTATACATATTGGGTAAACAAATGAAAATAGAAATAATAAACAAACATTAAGTGTACATAGCACACTGTTTCATATATTTCAATATTTAGATCTTGTAATATAACCAATCTAAGTGCCCGGGTGGCTCAATGAGTTAGGTCGTTTGATCTAACAACTCATACAAACCTATCACCAATACGGCGTGGGTACGTGCCCAGCTTTGTAAATTACAAAAAAGGGTGCACTCGACTCGCAGTCGCAATTGATAAAGTTCACCAGTTGCTTGCCCAGGGTCGGTGGTTCTCTCAGGGTACTCCAGCTTCCTCCACCACTAAAACTCTTCGCCATGATATAGCTGAAATATTGCTGAAAGTGGCGTTGTATCTTTTTTAAATATTTGTTTGCGATACATTCACATCTAAGGACATCCCGTAGCCTAATAAAAACATTTAAAGAGAGATACAAGAAGCATTTAATTTTAATCAGATTGTAATACTGTGAATATATTTAAATTCATGAATACCAATTTCCGTGTTTCTGTATATTATTGAATTCGTAAATTCTTGAATCTCCTGCTCTAGTCAGTACATACATCTATGGTAACAAATAAATGTTGTGAATACTTAAATTCATGGTTAAATAACAGCCACGAAATCCACGAAAATCAGTACACCACGAATAATTATGAATTCACTATATAAATGTCTTCAATGCTTTCAGAAGTATCAGGTACCTCTTCATTAGAAAACAGTCTTAAAAGTGACACTAAATTAAAAAGACTGAGTTTAAAGAAACCTAACATGAAAACACATCTTTCTAAAGACAAGACACCATCTCCACAGGTACTGTATTAATAACTAGAATTTAATCATTCTTTATTTAATCCTCATGAAATAAATAAAGAATTAAATTAATAACTAGAACAATTTGTTTTGAGCTGTATGATGATATTGTTGAATTTTTATATGAGTTTAAGTCTTGAGGTTTCGAATAATTGAGGAGAAAAAAGAAATATACGTGATTGAAGTTGTTCTACCAAATGTTTTGACAGGTCTGGTCATAGTCAGAATAAATTATTTTGAACAGCTGGAGGAGTCTGACATAAACCTGTATCCCCTACCTGGTAAAGAACAGGACATTTTTCTGTATTGATTGATTGATTGATTGGTGTTTAATGTCAACTTTAGCAATATATCAGCTATATTGTGGTATTGTAACCTACTGTATATAATATATCACCTGCTATGGATAGGTTAATTATCACTTGATTTAGGATACCCTGTATCACATGATATTATATAGGGCATTTTTGTAGCCAACTGGCAGTAGATTACGATAAAGTCAGTGAAGTGATAGTGTGTCAATATTTACCCCAAAAAATATTCAGATTCATAATACAATAACTACAAGCTTCTACAACCAGTCATGTCTGTGTCAACCTTCATAACTGCCATTATCCTGATTTTAGGTAAAATCTCGCAATATGATTGCATAGGTGTCAACCTCTTAAACCTCCAATGAGGGTGATCACCCCCATTGGGAAGTGTCCAATGGGGGTGATTTTGCGTAGCGTCATTTTTTCATGGAGAAAAAGGTGATTCAAGTTATGTATCGTTTTATTTCAAAATACATCATACAGTGTATGTACTATTACATTTTGAGACATGGCTAAATGAAATTCTAAATTGATTTAAATTTTGAAAAGTACTCACCAAGATTCAAGACTGTTGACGTGTATCCATGCAGGTTCGACATTAACTTTTTGACCAACTTGTCCATTCGGGCAAGTGCCATATTGATTTTACTTGCCTGAAACTGTAAACTACTAGCCCGAATTCTTAAGTGCCATATATGCATGTAGTGCAGAACTATGCAATCTACAATGACCGTTCATAGAGTAGAATAACCCCTCATATTAATTATTTACACCTTATGATGTGGACATAGTGTTAGTGAATCATTTGGGTATTTTTGTTAGAAAAGTTAAGTATAAATGTTCCTTAGGCCAAATAAAATTGATTGTTGGTTTCCCCTAACATAGGAAATTTTTAAGGGCCGGCAGGCAGGTTTTTTTTTTTTTTAACTTAAGAGATATTGCAAATCAGGCTTTCCCATGAAGGTTAGAAAATATATCATGAAGGTTAAACATTTTGCATCACTCTTGTTTCGTTTGATAAATGTGAACATTTCTGTAAATGAACAGCCAGAATGGTTCCACTGGGCACACCGCCGGTGGCCATTTTATACATACTGACAGTGTACGTCACGTACACGTTTTAGATCATGGTCATTTTTACCAATATCTTAAGTGCTTTGGCGATCTAGATCAATGACCTTGACAGGTGGAAAAAACATTGAAAAATAATGGCTGCACTTTATCTCCGTGAATTTCGAAAATGACTGTAATAAAAACTACGAGGATCTCGAATGTGGGTCATGCGCGGGTGTAAAACCGGAAATGCAGGTGATTCTAAACACCCGCACGGGTGACGGACGGATGCGGGTCAGTCCGAATTTGACGACCTAATTGCGGGTGTGACCCGCGCAATGCGGGTGACTTGACGACTATGTGATTGGTTGATATTGTCCTAATAAATTTCAGTGCAATATTTTCAGTTCGAATTATCTCCTTTACACCGTTGACTTAATATTTATTTTATTAAGTCAATTCAAATTATCTCCCTTACACCGTTGACTTAATATTGAATTTGATGATATGGATACAAAAGCAAGATAAATTTATTGTCATAATATGGAAAAAAAATGGAGTCAGAGGTGAAATATGGAGACAAAACCATGACAAAGTCCATATCCCATGGAAAATTGAAAGATGAGATACATGATTGTATGGATTCAAAATCATGATATATTCATTGTCCTAATATGGAAAACATTAGATATGAGATTTGGTTGCAAAATCAGGATAAATTCGTTACACAGTATATACAATTGTCCTAATACGGAAAATATCCGGTCAATAGAATTAATATCGGGCTCGGCTTCGCCTCGCCCAATATGAATTTTATTGACCCGATATTTTTCCGTATTAGGACAATTGTACACTGTGTAACTAATATTATTCTATTATATATCAGTCTTGTTTACATAATTCTTTTGTCATCTATAGTTATCTGAAGCAGACAAACCTGTATTAAACAACAGACAAGAAAAGAAAAAAGTTGTTCCTGAATCACAGATATCATTTACAATGTCATTAAGTAGTGAATTCTCTAGATACGATGGTAAGATAAATTCTACTTGTACTGCTACCCAATACTGCCAGCCTTCAACAGGTTAAAGGTTACCTCAGAGGTTGCACTTGACAATAGAAAACGGTTGAAACTATTTACAGGTATCATAAAATAGTATTTCATAGAGGAGACAGCAGCCTTGAATATTTCAATCGAGTGACTCATAACTATGGGTTGTGACAGCTTTTTATTAAAGATTGGCTGTGTCTGCTGGTTCATAGTGATGGGCTGTCGCCGCTGGTTCATAACTATGGGCAGTGGCAAATTGTTATCTTGGCATGGATTGTATCTTTTATGAATGCATTGTTTTGATACTTTCAGGAGTATTTTGTTATGCCTAACCCTATCTCTATAAAGTGCTGTTCCTTTACTTTAATATGTGTCTAAGTGTATTGTTGGATAGTCTCTCATGTTCATTTACATCCATATTCTTTCTTACAAATTCATCATCCTTTTTGTCATTTATATATCAAGCTAACCCTATTAATCTAAGATTGCCATGAATTAATTAATTTTTTTCACATAAACAATGCCATCATTCAATATTGTAATTATTATTTACCTTTTATTTTGATAGATAATGATGATTCTAGTGATAATCCTGATTCGTTGGAACAAGATATTTTACACAGGAGGAAGAAGGAAGTATGTTCTTAACGTATTTTTTCCTATTAAAATAAAGGTCAGCTCAGGTAGTAATCAGGATAGCAGCAGTAAATGATATTACATTGATTTTTATCCGTATCATCACTATTTATCTGTTTATCTAAACTTTTCACGTTTCAATCTTCTCAAAGTTTGTCAGTGACTTGCCCCAAGTCAGTGGTTTTCTCTGGGTACTCCGGTTTCCTTTGCCACGATATAGCTGAAATATTGTTGAAAGTGGTATTAAACACCATTACCCTAACCCTGACCCAAAATGAGACCAGTCTATGTTTATCTAAACTTTTCACATTTCAGTCTTCTCTTCTGAAAGCAGTTGTCCAAAATGAAACCAGTCTATGTTTATCTAAACTTTTCACATGTCAGTCTTCTCATCTGAAAGCAGTTGTCCAAAATGAAACCAGTCTATGTTTATCTAAACTTTTCACATGTCAGTCTTCTCATCTGAAAGCAGTTGTCCAAAATGAAACCAGTCTATGTTTATCTAAGCTTAGCACATGTCAGTCTTCTCATCTGAAAGCAGTTGTCCAAAATGAAGCCAGTCTATGTTTATCTAAACTTTTCACATGTCAGTCTTCTCATCTGAAAGCAGTTGTCCAAAATGAAACCAGTCTATGTTTATCTAAACTTTTCACATGTCAGTCTTCTCATCTGAAACCAGTCTATGTTTATCTAAACTTTTCACATGTCAGTCTTCTCATCTGAAAGCAGTTGTCCAAAATGAAACCAGTCTATGTTTATCTAAGCATTTCACATTTCAATTGTGTCCACTGAAAACAGTTGTCCAAAAAGGAACCAATATATGTTTATCTAAATTTTTCACATGTCAGTCTTCTCATCTGAAAGCAGTTATCCAAAATGAAACCAGTCTATGTTTATCTAAGCATTTCACATTTCAATTTTGTCCACTGAAAACAGTTGTCAAAATGAAACTAGTCTATGTTTATCTAAACTTTTCACATGTCAGTCTTCTCATCTGAAAGCAGTTGTCCAAAATGAAACCAGTCTATGTTTATCTAAGCATTTCACATTTCAATTTTGTCCACTGAAAACAGTTGTCCAAAATGAAACCAGTCTATGTTTATCTAAACTTTTCACATGTCAGTCTTCTCATCTGAAAGCAGTTGTCCAAAATGAAGCCAGTCTATGTTTATCTAAACGTTTCACATGTCAGTCTTCTCATCTGAAAGCAGTTGTCCAAAATGAAACCAGTCTATGTTTATCTAAACGTTTCACATGTCAGTCTGATTCAGAGCCAATCAGTCTTTGCTATGACTCCTTAATACATTGTGCTAAGTGGAGAAGCNTCCAAAATGAAACCAGTCTATGTTTATCTAAACTTTTCACATGTCAGTCTTCTCATCTGAAAGCAGTTGTCCAAAATGAAACCAGTCTATGTTTATCTAAGCATTTCACATTTAAATTGTGTCCACTGAAAACAGTTGTCCAAAAAGGAACCAATCTATGTTTATCTAAATTTTTCACATGTCAGTCTTCTCATCTGAAAGCAGTTATCCAAAATGAAACCAGTCTATGTTTATCTAAGCATTTCACATTTCAATTTTGTCCACTGAAAACAGTTGTCCAAAATGAAACTAGTCTATGTTTATCTAAACTTTTCACATGTCAGTCTTCTCATCTGAAAGCAATTGTCCAAAATGAAACCAGTCTATGTTTATCTAAACGTTTCACATGTCAGTCTGATTCAGAGCCAATCAGTCTTTGCTATGACTCCTTAATACATTGTGCTAAGTGGAGAAGCAGCAAGTACCAATTTCAGACTTTGGTTTGGCATAATTTTGGATAAAAAAAACACAATATACTGTGCTCGAGATGAGCACGCTGACCATTACAACTCTGAGGTAGTGAGTTCACAAGTGAGTATTGTACAAAAATAATTCAAATATTGTAATGAGCAACAAGTTGACTGTAGCTAAGATTGTGTGATGTCTTTCAGAACTTTCAGAGTACTAATCAATATGTATTAGCTGAAATGGATGCTTTAGAACGGGAACAAAAACAAATTGATGAAGAGGCTGGACTTCTTGAAGAAAATCTTAGAAGGGCCATGAATGGTAACCTATAATAATCGTTTATTACATTTTTATTATTATGTATACAGTCATACTTTTCTATGAGGTCACCTCTGTTAAGCAGTCACCTGCATTAAAAGGTCTCTTTCTTGTCCTGTCATAGAATATTGCATATGAAATGAACCTCTTTTTAGAGGTCACCTGTCTTAAAAGGCCACTTTTTCTTTGTCCCAAAGGTGACCTCTTAATACAGGTTTGACTGTATATATAAAAGTTACTATTTACACTTTTATACATGTTCATGTGTGTTATGGAGGGTCTTGATGAGAACAGTGTAAAATATCAGAGTTACATGAAATATAAAGGTTATTATTTTGTAGGAGTATGTGCTCAGTGGGGTTATAAGAGACATATAGGATCTCCTTCTGCTATCAGTGGATTACGATATTTCTCTCAAGTTAGTTAAAATTTGAAATTTAATTACCGAGAGTGGGAATATATTGTAATACAGCAGGAGAATCTGTTTCTTCTATGACCAAACCGTCAAAAATATTTTTCGTCGTTAATGTCTGTCAAAATGAAATTGGTAGGACTTCTCAAGCAACAATTCAATCTCTGTGTTGATTTTAAATATTAAGAAAATTTTACCAACTGGTTAAAAACACGCTAAGAATAGGACATTTTATACAATATCTACTGTGATATAATTAATTATAAATAATCTGTTTGATGAGTTTTAAAGGTGCAAGGAATTGATTAATTGCTTTTAAATAGCTTTTGAGAGAAAACAAATTGTTTTTAATTCAATAGATATTTTATGGGCTGATTAACTTATTCACGTACTGTTATATATAATTGTTAAATTTAATCTGTTTTTTGTACATGTATATGGATTGAATTTGACAGGAAAGAACAAATCTCTAGAAGAAAAACTGTTGCAGCAATGGTTCTTATTGGTCAATAAAAGAAATGCCCTCATTAGAAGACAGATGCAACTTAACATCTTGTAAGTTTATATCTTGTCAACTTTTTCATAACTATTTTATTAATTTTTTTCAGTTTAAGCTTAAATATATATGAAAAAGTATGTCAAAACACAGATATTTAATTTAATACCCACATATTGTAAAAAATATTTCAGATACTATTATTGATTTAAAACTATTTCTTTAGTATCCAGTAGATGAGGCAGATTAGAACATTGTATTTTAAAATAAATTTTAACGAAAGGAGCTATCTTAAATTGAAAGAATTAAATTTTATCATTTTTGGTGCTTTAGGAATTTTTTTAAAATTGTAATGTAAGAGTTATGTTTCTTGGACCAACACTATTTTATGTATTTTGAGTTATTGCCCATTGATCAAGGTATTTGATCCTACGTGTAAACTTGCAGTTACTCCCCTTTAACTGTTTTTCTTCACCTTTAGCAGTTTATACATGTTAAAATTATTAATGGTTTATAGATATTATAACAGTCTGTGTCCATAAATTTTTTTTTTTTTATTTGACTTTTTTTCAGCTTATTTCTTTTTATCTTCGTGTTCATTGAAACACTAGTTCTTGTCTCAACACAACATATAAATCTTATTCAATGACATGTTACTATATGAGTGTCTCCATACTGATACTGGATTTTGATTCTTAATTTATTTCCCGACATTTGTCATTATTTTTCTTGTCTAGCATTATTTTTGAAAATTTATTTACAATTGTTTTGCATTGTGGAAATGAATGCTAAAATTTGTTTATGATAGCAATTACAAAATCTATGCTGTTATAATTAAGAAAGAATATATTTGGATATCAATTGGATGACAAATGAACATTATTGCAATTTATAAGGTCAAAACTGGAAATACAATTTTTAGCTCACCTGGCCAAAGGCCATGTGAGCTTTTGACATCAGGTTTCGTCTGCCGTCCGTCCGTCGTCGTCATCGTCTGTTGTTAGCTTGTCACATTTTAATCTTCTTCTCAGAAACCACTTAGCCAATTTAGACCAAACTTTGCTGGAATGGTCCTTGGATGCCCCCGTTCCAAAATTGTGTCCGGTGATCCCGACTTCCAACCAAGATGGCTGCCAAGCTAAAAATAGAAAAAAGGGGGGATGAAATTTTAATTGTCCATTGCTGCTTTAGTATAAGTCAAAATGAGCTCAAATTTTAACTGCAGCTACGTGGCAAGGATTAGTTTAACATATATTCCGGGTTTTTCTGTGAAATTTTTCTTTCAGCTGATTTATACCGATTATGCAAATTAGGCATATTTTGATAAAAGATCACATTTAAATCTTCTCCTCTGAAACCGTTGAACCAAATTAAACCAAACCAAATGTGTCCGGTGATCCTGACATCCAACCAAGATGGCCGCCAAGCTTAAAATAGAAAAAAGGAGGGGATAAAATTTTTTTTTAAATCTTCTCCTCTGAAACTGCTGAGCCAATCTCAACCAAACTTTGCTGAAATGATCCTTGAGTGGTCCCCTTCCAAAATTGTGTCTGACATTTCAGACCTCCGACCAAGATGGCCGCCACAGCCGAACATAATTTAACATAGGACCCTATGGGAAATTCCCATAAAAATCTTCTTGTCTGAACCCATTTGCTCAATAAGAACTAAATTTTGATGAAATAGTCATTGGATGGTTCTCTTCCAAAAATTTGTCTGGCAGTTCGGCCCTTCGACCAAGATGGCCCCCACAGCCGAACTTAGCTTAACATATGACCCTATGGGAAATTCACATAAAAATCTTCTTGTCTGGAACCAGTTGCTTAATTGGAACCAAACTTTGATAAAATAGTCATTGGATGGTCCAAAATTGTATCTGGTGGTCATGCCCTCTGACCAAGATAGCTGCACAACTGAATTTAGTTTAACATAGGACCCTATGGGAAATTCACATAAAAAACCATCTTGTCTGGAACCAGTAGCTCAATTAGAACCAAACTTTGATGGAAGTTATTGGATGGTCCTTTTCCAAAATTGTGTCCGGCAGTCACGCTCTCCCACCAAGATGGCCACCACAGTGCAGTTGCATTGTTATTGAAAGCAGCTTTGATCCAGGTGAGCGATTACAGGCTCCTGGGAGCCTCTGGTTATAGCATTTTAAAGTACAAATGTAATTACATATTTTTTTCTTTTTCTTTATTTTTTCTTTTCATTTGGGAGGGGGAGGTGCAAAGTAAATTTATAATTAGCTTTAACTGAGATTTATATATAATATAATATATTCATTTTCAACATTAAATAAAATATCCCACAGACTGCATTGTGTATTAAAATGTTTAACTGTGAATTAAAGAAATACATTATAATCTTGACACGGAGAACAATTTGTTTTTATATCATTAATATTTCAATCAGGAAACAGCTTAAATAAAGGAAATATATACAGATTTGTTTAAGGATATAGTTTGTTTTCTTACTTAATATTTGCATTAGATAAACATGATTTTTTTTCTTTAAATTAAGTTTTTACTAGATTTGTATTCTATTAAAGATTTGGCTTAAAAGCTGAAGATGTGTTAATATGGCCCATAATAATGTTTGAATTACAACAAGGCTTAGCAAAGTAGATTTGATTTTGTATTTATTATGTATTTAGCAATCAAAGAACATGTAACTGTGATTGTGAAATGAAGAACAGCAATCAGAGAACATGTAACTGTGATTGTGAAATGAAGAACAGCAATCAGAGAACATGTAACTGTGATTGTGAAATGAAGAACAGCAATCAGAGAACATGTAACTGTGATTGTGAAATGTAGAACAGCAATCAGAGAACATGTAACTGTGATTGTGAAATGAAGAACAGCAATCAGAGAACATGTAACTGTGATTGTGAAATGAAGAACAGCAATCAGAGAACATGTAACTGTGATTGTGAAATGAAGAACAGCAATAAAAGAACATGTAACTGTGATTGTGAAATGTAGAACAGCAATCAGAGAACATGTAACTGTGATTGTGAAATGAAGAACAGCAATCAGAGAACATGTAACTGTGATTGTGAAATGTAGAACAGCAATCAGAGAACATGTAACTGTGATTGTGAAATGAAGAACAGCAATAAAAGTGCTGTTCCTGGGCTTTTATTTGTCCCTAAATGTAATGGTGGATAATGTAATGGTCTCTCATGTTAATTTACATCCATATCCTTTCTTACCAATCAATTAAGCAAAGCCAGTTACAATAGTCCTTTTCTTTAGAGTAGTCTTTTTCATTTTTATTTCACTTGATATGCAGTTTCATGATATCAGGAGAAACCTGTCGTAAATGTGTTGTGTTTGACTTGTGGGGGGTGGGTTGGTTTATGCTGTTTAATGCCACTTTCAAAAATATTTCAGTTATATTTGTTTTGACTTTTCTTTTATATAAGAACACCATCTGTAGATCTGGCTACTATAACAAGAATCAAATAATTAATATAATTAAGTTGGGAATTTGGGATTTTTTTCACAATTAAGGAATATATGAACATAAATTTTCCATTACTTGTCTTCTCAACTGGACCCTTCTGATAGTAAAGTACATGTATACCCCCTTTTTTTTTTATCTATAAGTACTGTGATAATTTTTTCATAATGCCCAGCCTCCATCTCTAAAAACAAATTGCCCCCACAATAAGGTGAAAATTGTTGAAAGTGATATTCAACTAAAAATACAATTCAAATCTTTCTTGACAGTTCATTGACCTAAGTTCACCTTAAAATAGGATTAAGATAATTTTTTATATTACTACCAAAACATACTTTTTTTATGATCTAAATGGTTGCTATGGAAACGTATTATGGACATGATTATCATCTAGATATTTAAAACTGATAAAACATTGAACAGATTGACTAATGAAGTCTGTTGATGTCTTGGTAGTTGCCCCTCTTAAAAACATACCAATTTAAACACTTTTTACAAAACCTGCATATCTTCATTTCAGCACACAGTAATGTGCACTCCAGCTCAAAGTCATGTACACATGTGTGTTTCAGTTATAGGATATATGTACATGTGTACCTCATTCCATAAAATACTACACATTTGCACTCCAGTTTGGAATACTGTACATATGTGTACTTTATTTCAGAGACATGTACATATGTGTACTTCATTCCAGAGAACTGTATGTGTGTGTAGTCCAGCTCAGAGAGCTATACATATGTCCACTCTAGCTCCAAATACTGTACATATGTGTACTTCATTCCAGAGAACTGTACATATGTGTACTTCATTCCAGAGAAATGTACATATGTGTACTTTATTCCAGAGAACTGTATGTGTGTGTAGTCCAGCTCAGAGAGCTATACATATGTCCACTCTAGCTCCAAATACTGTACATATGTGTACTTCATTCCAGAGACCTGTACATATGTGTACTTCATTCCAGAGAACTGTATGTGTGTGTAGTCCAGCTCAGAGAGCTATACATATGTCCACTCTAGCTCCAAATACTGTACATATGTGTACTTCATTCCAGAGAATTGTACATATGTGTACTTCATTCCAGAGACATGTACATATGTGTACTTCATTCCAGAGAACTGTATGTGTGTGTAGTCCAGCTCAGAGAGCTATACATATGTCCACTCTAGCTCCAAATACTGTACATATGTGTACTTCATTCCAGAGACCTGTACATATGTGTACTTCATTCCAGAGAACTGTATGTGTGTGTAGTCCAGCTCAGAGAGCTATACATATGTCCACTCTAGCTCCAAATACTGTACATATGTGTACTTTATTTCAGAGACATGTACATATGTATACTTTATTCCAGAGAACTGTACATATGTGTACTTTATTCCAGAGAACTGTATGTGTGTGTAGTCCAGCTCAGAGAGCTGTACATTTGTCCACTCTAGCTCCAAATACTGTACATATGTGTACTTTATTCCAGAGACATGTACATATGTGTACTTCATTCCAGAGAACTGTATGTGTGTGTAGTCCAGCTCAGAGAGCTATACATATGTCCACTCTAGCTCCAAATACTGTACATATGTGTACTTCATTCCAGAGA
>MJUT01058264.1:465633-485389 GCA_002080005.1 Gigantidas platifrons
TATGTTAAATTTTCCCTTGCCAGCTTGTCTGAATTTAAATTATTTTCGTTCAAAACACATTGGGCAAAAATAGTAGACTGGAAACAACACATAATTTAGATTTGGTTGCTTTCTATAACATCTTTTTTTTTTCTAGGGAAACAATTTTTATTATACCCAAAATTTAATTCATTTCATACAAAATATAACAGAGATTATCATAAATGCAAGCTAAACTATGGAGCGAGCAAACTAGTGTCCGTAACATAGTTACCGTGAGCACATTCTATATAATAATTATTGAAGTGATCGTTAATATATCAATTAAAACACCCCCACCATAATTACTGTCAACACTATTCTCGTGCAAAATCTACCCTTAGCTAATAAAAACTTAGTTATGCACACTATACAAACAGCTTGTTACCAGACTCTATATTTGAAAATAACTTTTATATATTTCAAGGGAAAACACAGTGTCAATGTTCATCTTGTAGCTTAAGTAGAACCAAATATGTAATTTAGACAATTTAATAGAAAGTTGTTTTAAGTAAATAATTTTTAGTGATTTTAAGAATATGATTGCATGAAATAATAAATTACATCAAGATGATTGCATGATATACAGTAGGTCTGATTCTGACATCCAGACACATTTTTACACAACAGTCTACAATATAAACCAGATCATCTAATACTACTGTAGTGGTTTCATGATAGAAATAATTTAAAATTCTGTCCATTTTTGATCTTCTAGGACTTTTTCGTTTTGGTTTGTGGTTTTTTTCAATAATTTAGTTTACACTTCTATAATTTAACTATCAAGGATTAAGTTAATCTGTTCAATAAATCTATTTTTTTCTAATCGAAATAGTGAATAGTGCGTGATTTTAAAACATACTTTGTTCGTAGCCAATTACGGAAATTTTAACTGTTAAATGAGACTTGTTACAATATAGCTTTTTAATTCAAAAAGAGAAGGAAAAAATGTTTTGAGATTGGAGTGGAAATGACATGGGATTACGGTGAAGCAGTAATAAATCGTATGTTTATTCAGATGACTCCAACCATTTCACATCATTTCCTCTACAATACCAGCTGATTAACTACTATATAGAGATTCACCAGGAAAAATAATGATTTTTGTTCTAATCCCCTGTTTCCTTGTTGGGGAAACACAGTCAATAAAAGCTCATCCGACTGTTTTTATGTCTAATCTCTTCTTACAACACATGTACCCATTAAAAGGTTAGGATGTTTATATTGGAAATAGGTGTCAAAACAAAATACATACACTTTTTTTTATTTCAAAGTGTTAACAGGTGCCCTTAAAAAAACAATCCCCCCCATTTCCTTGGTGACTGAAGTACTTCTGAGAATACTACTCATGGTATTGTGATAAATTTTATCATTTGTTTCTATTGTGATAATAAAAGACAAAGAATCGAGACAAGACCATTATCATGTAGACAGTTACATAATAAATCCTTCTAATATACCAACAAATTATATAGGGTTTTTTGTTTTTGTTTTATTTGACTTTTTTTTTATTTGGGTGAGTGTGTAGGGACCATAGAAAACAACTTTATTAATGAAAACTGTTAAATATATAATCAGATTAAATTCCTCACGAAATTATTTTAGTCTTTTGTTAACTTCATCATTTTTAATGTTGATTTTCTATATATATATTTGATTGAGTGAGTGAGAGTAATTGTTGTTTAATGCCAAGTGAACAATTTTTCAGCCATATGATGGCAAGGTTAAGTAACATTTCAATGATGATGATGACGATGTTTGCTTTGTATATGTACTAGACTAACATGTTTAGTTGGATTATATAGTGCTAGCTCCACTGAAACAACAGACCACATGTAGACATGTCGCTCCACTGAGACACACTATCCTGATTCTGAGCCAACCCGTCTGCTTTTGCTCCTCAATGCTGTTTGCTTTAATGCAGAGTAGCAGTAAATCCCAATTTTATAAGTCTTTGGCTTGACCAGACCAGGGCTAGAACCCATGATCTGCAGCACTTGAGACAAGCACACTAACTGTAACACCATTAATTTCATATATAAGTATTTGAAGTATATCTAAATTAATAATGTATAGATACATTTTTAGTTTAAGTGCATTGTAGAAGAAATTTTGCACATAATTTAACCTTGATTTATTTAATCAACCACCTAATGCCATACCGGTAATTCCATTTTGATAGCCTTCTGAGATTGAAGACATTGTCTCTGTGAGTTTCAAACTCATTCCATCTATGAAAATGCAGAAAACCAATTTTAACATTTGTATACATAAATAAAGATAAGACCAGACATTCATTAGCATCCATGTCTCATGAAAATGATTGTCGGAATTTTAAACATGGAGAAATAAAAATTCAATGTTTTGCATTTTATTATAAAATCAAATAGATTATTTTAATTATCTTCATTATAAGCATACATTCATTGCAAAAGTTATAAAAAAAAAAAATATTCCATAGTTGGTATAAAAAAACTATTAATACTATATTTACATTACTTCCGTTTTTCATTGAAATGTTACAATATGATTGGTTATGAAGTGGTCACATGATTATAAAAGAGATGTTTCACATCCCAATGAAACTCAAACCCGAACTTGCACATGCCTCCATGACGACGTCAGATTTAAACAATCAATGGCGTAGTAATTTCCTACAGCAAATAATCTAATACAAATAAACTTCACAACAAAAAATTCAACTATATTAAATTTTGGTGTGACTTTGGAAGATTGCTCTGTGTTCGGTAATTTTGTTATTACCCTTATTTATTAAATATAATCATAAGAATTGAATGCATTTTTTTGTAGTTTTATAGGCATGTAAAAGTGTGGACCGAGGCACATTTTTTGTATGAAGCGCTAGCACGCTTCATACAAAATGTGCTTCGGTCCACGCTATTACATGCCAATAAAACTACAAAAAAAATGCATTCAATTCTTAAATAACACAGTTATCATATGCATCATTTAACAGTAATATATAAATTCTATTGATTTTACCTTCAGAGAAACAGTATATATAATACAGATTTAATATACATAGAAAAATGTAGCACGTTTTTCTTATTGTTCAATTTTTCCTCCCTTTTGATTTCTTATATACTGTATAGCAATTTACCTTTTTCCCCATAAAATTCAAAAATTAATAATGTCTGTTCATAAAAAAAAAGTGATTAGCCATTGTGATGTTAAGCGTTGGGTTTGATACATTTACTTACAGACGGGTAACAGGTTGTCGTAACGATATTTTAAACAAGGCACACATGCCGCACATAGAAAATCAAAATCTCATATTGTTTATTTATTGCTAGAAACTGTTTTATTACGGTAAATTGTTTTCAGATAAAAACTTACCAAGTTCTAACTTCATTCATCGATGACGATAATCCTCACAATGTCACATCTTTCCTTTATTTTAATGTTCTACTAATGTTTAAAGTGCAAAATAATATAAAATATCACAGATGGCAATTATTTCAACATTATGAAAATATGTATCAAATAGTACACAATTTTAATACATCAGTATACAGATTCTTATGCATACAAATAGCCTGATTTACTTTAGAAAGAGTCGCTTAACATGAAAGTAATTGTAATGGTACAATTCCATTGTAGTCTTTTCTTCAATTTTTATTTTTTCAAATTTAATGTATGTTTGTGTTCATATCAGTTATAAAATTTATTCTGATGTATATATGTAGCATTTTTCTACTTGTTTCTTAGATATCAACTAGATGTATAAGAAAATAAGTTTTTATGTTTGAATGATTGTTGTTTAATGCCACATGAACAATTTTTCAGCCATATTGTAACAAGAACAAGCTATTTTTGATTGGATGATGGTAATGATGATGTGTGATTTGTGCTAGACCTGAACACTCTTTTTAAGATGGATTTTTTTTATAATGCTAAACTCTTTGAAACAACAGTTCATAGGTAAACATGTTGCTCCACTTGAACATGTTCTTTGAAACAACAGTTCATAGGTAGATGTGTTGCTCCACTTGAACACGTTTTCCCAACTCTTGGCTTAGTGGAGAGCCATCAATTAATCTCTGAAGTGACCTGACCCGGAATCAAACTCATGATCTATCAAATCCATTTTACCAACAAGTACTGTAGTTTTTTCACATATGAAAGAATAAACAAATGATATTTTGAATATCTGTTCCAGCAGTTTAAAAAAAAAAGAGATAAAAAACTGGATCAGTGGTGTAATGGTTAGAGTACATACCTACATTGTGGTAGATTGTGGGTTTTAACCCCAGTGTCAGTGGTGTAATGGTTGGAGTACATACCTACATTGTGGTAGATTGTGGGTTTTAACCCCAGTGTCAGTGGTGTAATGGTTAGAGTACATACCTACATTGTGGTAGATTGTGGGTTTTAACCCCAGTGTCAGTGGTGTAATGGTTAGAGTACATACCTACATTGTGGTAGATTGTGGGTTTTAACCCCAGTGTCAGTGGTGTAATGGTTAGAGTACATACCTACATTGTGGTAGATTGTGGGTTTTAACCCCAGTGGAGTCAAACCAAAGATTGGTTTTAGCTACTTCTCCACTAAGCACGTAGCTTTAAGGATTAAAAGCAAAGACGAGTTGGTTCAGAATCATGATAATGTGTTAGAGTGGAGCAACATGTCTACCCACAGACTGTGGCTTCAGTGAGATAGCACTATAAAAATCCAATTTAGCATGTTGGTCTAGTACAAAGTGGACATCATCATTTCATGGAATGCAACTTGTTCTTGCCATGATATGGCTGAAAAATTGCTTAATTGGTTTGATTGATTGATTGGTGTGTAATGTCCAGCGAGCTGCTTAATTGGTGATAAACAACCATCGCTCATTCACTCACTCTTTCAAAGTGAAAATTAAGGAAAAAATATTTCTCTTATGTTTGCGTGTACAAATCTTTTTATAATTTACCAAGATGTACAAAACAATATAAAAAGCTAAAATATTGCTGAAAGCGTTTCAGCTTGGCCGTAATATTTTTTTTGTTTACTTTTGTTCAAATTCTCCATAAAATTGGCCTTTAATGAACTGCTCATACATTGAAGTTGACCAAATGACCAAATAAAAAGGGGACAATGTATACAGTACCAACGTCCACTACATGACTCATTAAGTGTCTAGATGTTTGTGTGGCCGTTTTATTCAAGGCCTTCCAAATCATTTTATAAACTATTTAAATAGAAATATAAGAATTTTGAGTTATTGATTCAAGACTGTCCATTTCTAAATAAATACAGCACTTGTTGAATAGTAAGTCAATACAGCTGCAAATGTTTTTACCAATGGTATAATTGTAAAAATGAGACCTTTCAGACTTTTCAGTTAGTTAAATACACCCCCATTTATGTATAACTTATAAGTTTGGGTTAATTACATACTCGAGAGACAAATTAGATTGGGTTTGTTTAAACCAACAAAAAGTCTGAAAACATTGTTGATCATTTTAATATTTAACTTTGGTCAATGAAACTGCATTCCCCCTCCCCGAAATCAGTTTGGGTGAGGTGGTTTTTCATTCCTAATTAGATTGGTAAATGTCTTGTTTAAACATTGAATTTTGTTTATGTAAACATAGAATTTCTCTTAGTTGAAAAAATATTGACACAGCATTGTTTGTCTGTTGAAATTTCACCATAATACGTTCCTGCATTGTACATTAATTTTATTTAGTCTTCCTGTAGAACTTATTTTCATTTTTAGAAAGTGACCACAGGCTATTTCTATTGTATTAGAAAAATCATTTCATTTGTAGAACTGTCAACATTTTTCAATGTGTACTTTTACATTTAAAATTTAGGTCAAAATCGTGAATGAAAAAAATCACTCTTGCGGAATTTTATTTATTTTATTAATAATTCAATTAGAATGTTTTATTTTACTTGGAATTAGGAGAAAAGTGGTGTTGTATTTGATCTCACAGTAAAAAAAAAAAAAAAAAAAAAAAATCATTTTATTGTTATATATAAGTGATTGGTGGGAAATAAAGTTTACCAGGATCAAAAACCAAAGCTTTTGAATTTTAATCAGTTATTGGAGAATTTCTTTAAACAATTATCAATTCATTCATTGATATATTTTTATTTTTACATAAAAATGGAGAAAATAAATATATGTTATATTATAATTATATTTATATAAAGAGATTATTCTGCACTGCAGGACAAAATAATTTGAATTAATAATCTGAAACAATCTTTAATGAATGAAGAGCAAAGCTGAAAATGAACATATAATAGAGAATAAATACAATACAGGCTATTCTACTTATAATGACATATAAGGTTTATTGTGTTTAAAACAATGTTTTGGGGCCCGGGTGGCTCAATGAGTTAGGTGGTTGGATCTAACAACTCATACAAGCCTATCACCAATATGGCGTGGGTTCGCGCCCAGCTTTGTAAATTACAAAAAAGGGTGCAATCGACTCGCAGCCGCCAGTGATAAAGTTTACCAGTTGCTTGCCCAGGGTCGGTGGTTCTCTCCGGGTACTCCGGTTTCCTCCACCACTAAAACTGGTCGCCATGATATAGCTGAAAGTGGCGTTAAACACGAAAATTCAAATTCAACAATATTTTAGTTATATTGTGGCGGTCAAATTTATTGGTGGAGGAAACGGAGTACCCAGAGAAAACCTCCGACCTGCTGCATGAAATTTTAGAAAGAACATGAACTTTTTTTTTATTATAATTAAACTTTGACTCTATGGGATCTTCAAATAATCTGTTCAATAGAGCCGATTTTTCATTACAGATCAATTTCATTATATGTGCAACTCTCCCAAGAAAGAGGCAAAGTCTCTTTTTTTTTTAACACCAGAAGGAAAAAGGAAGAAAAACAAAATATACCTAAATACGTTTTATTTGATCAAAAGAGATCATCCTAAAATATAGGAGACATTAAGTGTTTAAAATGGCATATCTGTACTTATGATAGCATATTTTAATTTCTGTTGGGACAAAATGTGGTTAAAAAAATATTCACACTAATGGTATCATGTTACTTGCTCTTTCAAGAAATAACCATGAATACTTTAAACAATGCTGATGTCTTTCTTTTATCTTGTTCATGTATTAAAAAAAATCGTCCATATATTGACACATTTTTTTTCTGAAAAGTTATTCAATTTTTTTTTTTTTTGAAAGAAAAGGAAGTTTTTAATTTGTGGAAGACTGTATTCTATATATACAGAGCTACACACATTAAGAGTGTTACAATGTAAGTCTATCTGGTTAAGTTTTAATGGTATTTTGAAGAGCTTTTAAGATACCTTATCTCTTCAAGATTTAATGTTATTGATTTTAATAGGCTGATTACATTGATCCATATGATCTACTTCCCAAGAAAAAGAGAGAAATATTGATAAAAATTATTTATAGATAAGGGTACCTGTACATATATAATAACAGTCATTGCCAAACTAGTCCAAATTAAAAAAAAAAATAAAAAAAAGAATTACATAATTTTTTTTCTCGAAAATATTATTACAATACCCAATATTCCAATAAATTGAGAATTCATTGTTAAAATATTTTGAATTTTAATATAAGTTTATTTTTGTTTTCATTTTATTTTCAATTAGAGCGGTGAATGGTCGAGAGAACACAGAATAAAAAAGTTACAGGGGAGATTACTCTTAAGAGGATTTGGTTCCTAATCTTATAGTACCATGAAACAGGTCACTTGTGATCTTACATCACAACATTTAGACAAATTTAAAGGTCTCTAAAAATTAAGCCTTGTGGCCCGTTGGCGACACTTTGTAGTTACCGGGCCAACTTTCTTTCCCTGACGACCCCTGCGGAGGACATTCTTGTTTTAAACTTGCTGTACATTTTTTTTTGATGATTCAAAATTTTAAATCCTCATTAAAATGTGTATTGATTCATAAATGGTAAAATATGTATTGTATCATAACCCATCAAATGCTTTTGATGATCTGTAATTATTAAATTTGGTCCCGAGTCCTGCTGTTTGAAAAATTTTGTACAGATGTCTGACGTTATTTACCAAAAAAAAAAAGGACGGATATATTCTGTAAACAACCAAATTTTTTTTTACTTAAATCAAAAACTCATTTTAGATGACTTTCCCATATCAAATTTTTCCATTACCAGGGTTTAGGGAATTCCGTCTAGATAGGGAGCTAAATGGGGACAAGTTGTAAGGTTTCTAGAATTGCCAGATATCTCTTAATTTGTAATTGTTGCTGTGCTTGTCTCGAGTGGGGTAGATCTGGGTTCACACGAAAGTCTAAAAAATGGGTATTTGCTGCTTCCCAGCTAAGCATGGATCATTAATGAGTAAGGGCAAAAACTGGTTGACTCCGAATCAGGATAATGTGTTCCGAAGGAAGTGACATGTCTTTGATTGTTTCAGTGAGCTAGCAGTATTAAAATCCAGCTAAGCATGTTGTTCTAGTATGAAACAAACACCAACATCATCTCATTGAAACGTAATTTGATCTTAACATGATACATGTACATGTAGCTGAAAAATTGCTTGCTAGGACATTTATTGGAAAGAGGTACCTACTTTTTCAACAACAACAAAATTTGGATTTTGAAGAAATTCTCATTCATGTCTTAAATTTGCTTTATTTTTTTTATTAATGTATGAAAATAAAGTTAATATGTTCAAAAATTACAAAATCAATATAAGACAAATTATATAAATCGTCTTAAAGGAGTACCGGTAGAAAGTACCAATGACTTTGACTAACCTCATCGACTATTTGTCAGTTAAATGTAAAATTTATTCCATAAAAATTAATCTGATTAAGTGAAAACTTGTTATAAATGTACTACACAAGTATTGGAGGTGATCAATCTAGATTTTCTGGACATTTTCTTTCAGCATCTGGACCAATACACAATATAGTTGCCAATACATGTACACATGTTGTGTCCAAATACTCATTTGTCAAGAAAATAAAGGTGACATTTTGTGCAGAGCAAGAATTGTATTAAGACTGACTAGAATGAATGCAGAGCAAGAATTGTATTAAGACTGACTAGAATGAATGCAGTCCTTGAAATGATAACTTTAATTTACTGGTTCAATCTAATTCTTGAATTTATTTTTATATAGTTTTAAAAAAAACCTGAAATATTTACTGGTCCAGACAAAGTTTTGCTGGTCTTGGACCTGAGGATCGTTGCTCATCGTGAGGACTGTAAATGTTGTTGAAAACTTCCTGGTCTTTTACTAGTTGCATTTTTTTTTTTTGCTACATACTTCATTGTTTAGATGTTTACAAGGCAATTTTCCTGCAATGAAGTTTAGAATTCTGAGATAAGTATCTTGTATAAATAATCTTAAAAAAAAGTCATTATGAAAAGAAAGTTTAAACAGTGATGGTCAACAATTCTGCCAATATCAGGCACAAAAATGTGGCAGGATTAAACCATTTAATGGAATTCCAATTCTCCCCCTCTGATAACTGGATCTCCAGTGACAATACAGTGTCCCTTATTTTTTGTTACAATTCACATGAGGGGCCATCATAGTTGTGATCGTATAGTAGTTGGGTTTATAACTACCTATGCAATCAATGCCTATCACCACTAATGTTGTGAGTTTGAATCCGGCTCAGGCGAGGTTTATTCAATAGAGCATTATGTGATCAAGCTTGTCAGTGACTTGTGGCAGGTCTGTGGTTTTCTCCGGGTACTCTGGTTTCCCCCACCAATAATACTGACTGCTACAAAATAACTGAAATATTGTTGAAAGTGGTGTTAAACACCAGAACCCTAACCCCTATATTAAAGAGGGGCCCGGGTGGCTCAATGAGTTAGGTCGATGGATCTAACAACTCATACAAGCCTATCACCAATACGGCATGGGTTCGCGCCCAGCTTTGTAAATTACAAAAAAGGGTGCACTCGACTCGCAGCCGCAAGTGATAAAGTTTACCAGTTACTTGCCCATGGTCGGTGGTTCTCTCCGGGTACTCCGGCTTCCTCCACCACTAAAACTGGTCGCCATGATATTGCTGAAAGTGGCATTAAACACCAAAATTCAAATTCATTCATTCCTATATTAAAGGAATTATATATATTTTAAATGATTTGTAGGAAATTCCTCTTTAGAACTACTACATGTACATTTAATAGCAGAAATCACTTAAGAAGAAAAAAAAGTAGATTTTGTTTTCAAGTGTTTCATTTTATCAAGGTATAGCCTTCTCTTTACAATAACAGTAGGAGGAAGATCAAGTACTAATTCTATTTACATTTTATATAAGGTATAACTAAAAAAACTAATATTACAAATAATTTTTCAAATAAATATTGACAAAACTCATAAACTTAAGTGTCGTAATCTGAGAAATAAACAATATAATTAAATTGAAGAAATTACAAGTTGTAATCTGTCTTCTTCATGTACCTTAACTTTCAAGCCAAATCTTTTTTTTGTGTAACAACCTTTACAAATCCTTTGTGTAATACATATTTTATAAACATATTTATCAATAAAAATTAAGTTTGGGATTAAGTTTCTTAATTCCTTTAGTTTGTTTCTAATGAGTCTAAAGTTTATGATCCTCTATTGTTACAAAATATAAATTCAATTCTTTGGCAGATAGCCCAGTAGATTTTAATATCTAACATCGTAATTATTTTACCATACATTCGGAAAGAATCTAAAATATTTTTATTGTTATGCAACCAAAAACATTATTGAAAAGAGAATGTAATTATTATTTTATTTTTTTTGTGGATTCAAGATATTTGCCAAGTAACGAAGGAAATAGAGTAAGAATACGTTGGACAGAGGAACTAAATATTGAACAAAAGTATTTCTAAATTTTTTTTATTTTTTTTTTATTTTAAAAAATTCCATATTACTGAATTTTATTGTTCTATAACAAACACTGATCAGTATATTTGATCACCTTCCATGATAATCTTTGAAGGTCAGACATACAGTTACCTATTGTTGTAAAATTTCATTGGCAAGTTGTTGTAGTTTGATTCATGAAAACTTTCACCAACCATCCATACAATTTCATGAAACTTAGACAGAAGCATCTTGATCACTGATTTATAAATTTTTCCTTTGATACATGTGATAAATATCCATTACATACATACTGTGCTGGTACAAGACTTTGTATCAGGTCGAGCCTGTTTTGTGAACCAGGATCGATATCCCTACGAGTTGTGAAGTGGTTTGTTCAGGCAACAGGCAAGACCTGATATAAAGTCTTGTACCAACACACTATATATGTAATAAGTTTATCTAACATTTCAATAAAACAAATTTTAAACTTCTTTAATTTTAAAATGACTTCTCATCTCAGATTTTATTTTCAATGTGATATTGCTCTGAGAAATCCATTCTCACAGAAACAAACCATTAATAGAATATGTTTATTGTTGAATTATTACATGTATATTCAATATAATTGTATAGTAAGATATCTCCTTCAGTATATAAAGGAAAATTGGCAGGCATTATGCTATGTCAATCAGGTTCTTGATGTGGAATATTGTGTGACATACTCAGGATGTTTACCCATAGTTTTATATTCTGAGAACTCAATACAAATATAGTATATATATCAGACATTCCCACTTGTTTATCCAAACATAAACCACAAGACATTCCCACTTGTTTATCCAAACATAAGCCACCAGACATTCCCAGTTATTCATCCAAGCAAAAACCAACTGACATTCCCAGTTGTTCATTCAAACATAAGCCCCCTGACATTCCCTGTTCATCATTCATATATAAGCAACCTGACATTCCCTCTTGTTTATCCAAACATAAGCCACCTGACATACCCTCTTGTTTATCCAAACATAAGCCAACTGACATTCCCAGTTGTTTATCCAAACATAAGCCACCTGACATTCCCAGTTGTTTATCCAAATATAAGCCACCTGACATTCCCTCTTGTTTATCCAAACATAAGCCACCTGACATTCCCAGTTGTTTATCCAAACATAAGCCACCTGATATTCCCAGTTGCTTATCCAAATATAAGCCACCTGTTATTCCCTCTTGTTTATCCAAACATAAGCCACCAGACATTCCCAGTTGTTTATCCAAACATAAGCCACTTGACATTCCCAGTTGTTCATCGAAATAAAATCCACCTGACATTCCCTCTTGTTTATCCAAACATAAGCCATCTGACATTCCGAGTTGTTCAACCTAGCACAAGTCAGTGAAGAAAATGTTTACAATTTTTAATGTTTTTATCACAAAAATGTAAGTGCACTCACAAAATAGTGCAATTTTATAGCTCTGTGACAAGATAAATATGAGGTTTTATGGGGCTCAGCACGTTAATATTGAATGAGGCAGAGTTCTAGACTGAATTGTAATTCCTGGCCATGCATATGGAGCAGATCAGTAGAATTAACCCTAATATCAAGAAAGATATATTTAACGTTTTTGAGAAAGACCACGTTATTGCTGGCTGGTTTTTTTTCCCTTGTTCACTCCTAATATGAATTATAAATTTATATAGCCATTTTTTTACTCTTATTTATCTGAAAATCACTTTTAATACGTGTACTGTACATATTGATATTAATTTGCTAAAGATTATCTGTCTGTCAAATTATTTATTTAAATATTAACTATTTTTCCTCATTCTTTTTATTTTTATTTATAAGAGGAAAATTTATATAAATAGGCTAATAACTGTTTTTTGTCAACAAATGTTTTTTTAAAGGACTTATTGAGGATTATCTTGTTTTTATTTTCCATTATAATTCTAGTTTTGATATTTTTCAAAATTTCAAAAATATTACATATTGCACAATGTTAAATACCTTCTTTGATTATTTCACAACTATGCTGATTGCCAAAATACTAAAAAGTAATCCACTTAACAATTTCATTACTTTTTGTTTTTTATTTTATTTTATTTTTTTTTAATCTGGAAGAACATTCCATCTTTTTTTTTTATGTGAAGTTTGGTATAAAATAATTGGCTGGTTCATTAGATGTTTTATTCCTCCTATATATCTAATAATAAAGTGGCAAATAATGGTCGTGGAATCATTAAAGAAACCATGTCTGTGTAATATATGAATGTTCTTTCTTTAGAACACATTAACAAATCTCTCCTGTGAGCTTCAATTTCCAATGAGTAAGGTCGTTTCTTATCTGTCGGTAATTAGCGATCGTCAGATTTCCAATAAATAAAGATTAGGAACACTTTAAAAAATGAAATATTTCCCTGACAGAAACCTTTCAGTTCGAACTGTTCTGACAAAATAAAAATTTCACAAAGTCGTTTTAAGATTTATCCAAAACATTATTTCAAGCTCCTTACAAGAATTAGGGTATAAGAAGATTTTTGTGCTTATGCAGTAGTAACAGTGGACACATCAATTTAACAATCTTATAAATCCTTTTAGCTTCTTTTCTTATTTATATAAATTTCTTTAACTTATTATATGAATAAAATTCAGATCAGAAAGGAGCATCAAATAGAATTAATGCTACACAAAGAATTGTGTAGATTGTTTAAGCCGGGGGATGAGGCTTCCTATAATATTAAGGTTATAAGAAGGGATCAGTTTCCTTAATATCCCAGGAGAAAACTTGTAAGGCGAGTAAGTATATTGTGAAAATATTATCATCTTTAGACTTAAACCCATTAGGGTAATACTAGTTAAGAAATCAGCTTTTCTGCAAAGGTTCTATATAATACCAAACATTAGGACTTCAGTTTGAGTTTCAAGTTGAGTTATAAATGGAATTTTTCACATGTATATTATATTTGTAGGGAGAAAGAAGATGATTTAGAACAAAGATTTGAGTTGCTGAATCGAGAACTGCGGGCCATGATGGCTATGGAAGGTATATTATTATGCGTTAACTTTCGTTTTTTTTCAAATTTGTTTGTGATATCTCAAAATGAATGTACAAATGTTTTTTTAAAAAACGCTATGGATAAAAATTCGACAGTGTATCTATCCCTGAAGAAACAGGAGATGTATTTCCTTGTAGGGATTAAAATGTTGTGCTTTGGTGGTCATATTGAAATGGATTTAAGATTTTCTTCACAATTTGAGGGAAAGAAATCATCAATACAAATGACAAAACTGGCGGAAGTTGTCGCCCAAGGCTAATAGTCTGTAGATCAGGTAAGATGTGTTCCGGAGAGAGACGAGGAGTCTCATATATTTAACATGTATAGACCTGTCCATCACTTTCTCCATTGTAACACCACTCCCATGAAGAAGAAAAAATTGAAATACCTAAATTTTCAGGAAGTCATGATAATTTTGTAGAAATATGTTTTTGGCCGTTGAGAAAATATTTGAAAGTCTGGTAATCATAGAATCATAAAAAATAATATCTGCATGGTCATAGGAAGATCGCTGTGCTAATAGCTAATGCTATAATTCCACTATAACATAAGTACATGTACAATAGATCCAGGATGTTGACATGTATTAATCTCTTTAACAAGGTGTATTGAACTTCAACATGCATAAACATACAAATACATGTACTGCTTTGTATTCTTCTGAGGTATTATTTCAGATTTTGGTTTCTTTTCAATAAAAAAAATTTATGAAATAAAATTATGAATAATCAAGAATTTATTTTTTAATTATTTTAGATTTCTTAAGGCTAAGATATTTGATACAGTGGCTTACATATTTTTAACTTTTTTGAGTTTTTGTTTGTTCATTTAAGAAAAAAAATGTGGTTAAATTTGAAAATAATTGTTTTGAGATAAGTCTGTGTCTAAAAAAATGAGAAAAAGTTGTATGTTTATCTTTGTTGACAAAACAATTTTATAGCTTCAGGATTTATGTTCAGTAAAGAACATTTTTGGTCATCTTCCTATTAATTTCCATAGAATTATTATTTTCCATTTTTTTATTTCACCCCTGTGTTTACTGTTAAATTGTTTTCAAAAATACTTAATTTCAAGTTTTATCTCTGTTCTGTTTCCAATTAAATTATTCCTTTTCATTATTTCTAGAAAATGTGACAAGAATTTTCACATGTATTCCCTATACATTTTTTTGTACTATGTAATTCTTGTCTGATAGGAAATATCAACTGTTGGTAGCAGAATTCTACATAAATTGTGTCTCCAAATAATATTCCTGTCTTTGAACATTATGTTACTTGTCACCAGATTGTTAACAATTATAATTTTAATGACATTTTAAAACTGAGATATTTCTTTCCAAATATTTAGTGCTCATTTATGGTAAACAACTTTTTGCTTTTCTACAAATTATTTTGAACAGATAATTTTTTTAATTAGTAATTCCCAAGGTGGATCAAGGAATTTAGTACAATTATTTATTGTCTGAGCATTACTTTTTAAGTTTTCTGAAATTTTCCCACAAAGTCACATATTGTTGAAAAGAAATGAAAACATCAACAACCGAATATTTTTTTCCCTCTAAACTGCCAGTAGCAATTTTAATGAATAAAATAAGAAACTGAAAATTGAATTGTCTATCATTGACAGGTAAATGTTTTCTTGGGATTTTTCTTTTTAATTTATTGGAATGTAATTAGGCGTTGTGAGTATTGATATTGTGAGGAATTTTATTGATACAATTAAAGAATGGACTATTGTATAGTCCATTTACTGCCATTGTTAATGATAATTCTACAGGAGGTCCTAAAACAACTCGACAGGACCAAAATCCCCATAAGTGGAACTAAATGTTTACCTAAGAAAGTTGAGTTGATTAGTAATGTACCGTGGAGGGTGAAGGGCTGATGTACAATATTAGAAATATTGATAGAGATCTGACTTTAAAATATACATGTTTTTCTAACTTTATCAATAGAGTATTGTCTTTTAATTGTTAGGCCGTGTTTTCACGGGTTATCATCTGACCTCCTCGGTTTATTTTCTTTAACTGGTTGGATTCTTGAGAAAACAAAAATATTGGAATTTAATATTATTTTTATTTCAGGTGCGTTAGATATAAGGGAGTTTTAGAAATTTAATTAAATTTTTCCCATTGAGAATTTAGGAAGGAAAAAGATTCAGTGAAAATATTATGAAATATTTTCTTAATATAAATCTTAAAGTGACATACATTAGATAGTGAGCATTCTTCAAGATCTAAATATAGTGATTATCATGAGTGAAAATATTTCAGACCTAGATGTGTTCTTTCCCGTATTTTTTTTGTATTGCAAAATAATTGCGTAAAATTGTGTTGTCTGTTAGAATAGATGCAAATATAGATTGTAAGCTTAAAACTATTTTATTTATCATTATCCTCATCAAAGACACTATATAAAATTATCAGTTCTTCTATGTACTATCTAAATCCATGAAAAATGTGTCCATTTTAGTGAATTATGCAAATTTATTATGAAAGTATCATTACCAAAAATCCCACCCCCTCAAAAAAATGAAGAGGTGAAAAGTCATTTCTTTAATATAAATATTACATTCAGAACAATGTTCTTTAAATGTCTATGAAACATTGAAGTTGTGTTTAAGATCATGTCTATTATAAAATGAAAGGCAATCTTTTATTATACTTTTTTTTAAAACATAAATATTTTAATAAAAAAAAATGAAATAATTGGTATAAAATATTTGAAGATAATTTTGTTTTATACAATTTCAATTAGTAATAATCAAGAAGACATCCATAAATTTATAAATTTATGTAAATAATGTAATAATTGTGAATTCAGCTGAAAAAACATCGTCTTTCAATTTTGTTCATATTTTATTATAACTAAAATGGTTGTCTCTTTTGTACAGTGTGTCATATTACATGTTAAACTCCAATTACTTCTTCAAATACAGCTCATTACACAATTTTGATCTGAAAAAAATGGTTTTCATGAGGATGGACTTTTGTTCCATCAAGATTTCTGGTATTGTTGAAATAACCCTTTAATTATTGGTCGTCATCCTAATGTCAAAGTAAAAGCTGCTTAAACACGTAAATTTTCATCCTCTTCAATAATGATACATTAATGTTATCTCTTTCTGCAAGAAGTAATTAATTTACTAATCTTCTCATTAATAGGGGCCGCCACCTGATCCTAAAGTCCTCCAAACTTCGTAAATAGAACACTATCATCCCCTACCATATATGTATTTAATACTATTTTATAAGCTTCTTTTAAAAATTAATTAAGGTGTAATACCTTTTTCATTGAAATATAATGATGAAAATATTGGTGTAAGCTCTCATAAAATGTGACTATATTATTTTGTATATTCTTGTCTATCTAGAAGACAATGAATTCTATAGATTTTTATATCTTTGTTTTCATGTAGAAGAGTCAGTTTTTTCCCTTGAAAAAACAAACCTGATTTGCAAACTAATACCATGAATTGAATATTTCATGTTTTCGATTCTGAATAGTTTAATGTAGTTGTAACTTTCAAATTCAAGTAAACCGCATCGATGATGTAATGGTGAGATAAATAAGATAGTTTGTTTGAGCCAGATCGTGTCAAACCAGATACTATAAAATTGATATTTTTTGCTTCTACGCAAACATTAATGAGAAAGAGCAAAGACTGGTTGGCTCGTTATCAGGATAATGTGTCCGAGTGGAGCAACATGTCTGTCCGCAGACTTGTTTCAGTGAGCTAGCAATATAAAAATCCAACTAAGTGTGTTGGTCTAGTACAAAATGGACATCATCATCATCATCATCTCATTTAAAATTAACTAGTTCTCACCATGATATAGCTGAAAAATTGCTGAGTTGGTGTTAAACAACAATCACTCACTCAAATTCAAGTTAAAGACTATGAAATTCGTATTTGATGCCTCTCCCCTTCAAACAGCAGATGTAAGAGGAAAGACAGGTTGGTGCAGAAACATTATGATGTTGTCTAGTGGAGCAACATGTCTACCCACAGACTTTTGTTTGATTGAGCTAGTACTATAAAATCCAACCAAGACTATTGGTCTAGTACAAAGTGGACATCGTCATCATCTCATCAAAATGCAACTAGTTCTTGCCATGATATGGCAGAAAAATTGCTCAGTTGGCGTTTAGCAACAATCGCTCACTCACTCAACAATAAGCCAATTATTCCATGGCAGTTAGTGTTATTGGTGGAGGAAACCAGAAATATCAAAGAAAACCACTGACCTGTAAGTCATTGACAAACCTTGTCATGCAAAATTGTATCAAATACACCCTGCCATTACTAGCAGGAATCAGAATTACAACTTTAGCTGCAAAAGGCACTGATTGCATAGGTAGATATAAATCCAACTACCATACAATCACGACCATGACTGCCCTTGGTATAAATATTCTAGTATTACTGTTAGGTGTAGTGAATAAGAAATGTTTGAAAATGTTATGACTGGAACATGTGTTGGGTGAAGTGAATACGAAGTTCCTGAAAATGTGATTACAGGAGTGTGTGTTGGGTGAAATGAATACGAAGTTCCTGAAAATGTGATTACAGGAGTGTGTGTTGGGTAAAGTGAATACGAAGTTCCTGAAAATGTGATTACAGGAGTGTGTGTTGGGTGAAGTGAATACGAAGTTCCTGAAAATGTGATTACAGGAGTGTGTGTTGGGTGAAGTGAATACGAAGTTCCTGAAAATGTGATTACAGGAGTGTGTGTTGGGTGAAGTTAATACGAAGTTCCTGAAAATGTAATTACAGGAGTGTGTGTTGGGTGAAGTGAATACGAAGTTCCTGAAAATGTGATTACAGGAGTGTGTGTTGGGTGAAGTGAATACGAAGTTCCTGAAAATGTTATTACAGGAGTGTGTGTTGGGTGAAGTGAATACGAAGTTCCTGAAAATGTGATTACAGGAGTGTGTGTTGGGTGAAGTGAATACGAAGTTCCTGAAAATGTGATTACAGGAACATGTGTTTGATGTGTGAATAAGAACTGCCTTCAAATGTGATTATTGTTACATGTATTTGATGTATGTAGGTAAAAGTGTAATAAATTTGTCTGGTACAGTGAATGTGTAAAGTATAGTGATGTGTGATCACTAGTGTAAATTATGGTGAATGGGTGATAATGTGTGATCATAAGTGTAGATTATTAAGAAAGTGTGACAAGTGTGTAAATTGTGTACTGTAATATAAAAAAATTAAGTCAAATATAGAAATTGTGTCGGATGTATGATGAATTTAGGAAATTGAAACATGTGTCAATTTAGTGAACGTGTGAACAAATGTGTGAATTTTAGCAAAAGTATGATCACAAGTGTTGTTTATAATGGGTGTGTATCAGATGTATAAACAATAATGGAATAAATAATCCTGGTTTATATAGGAGTTTGTATTCTTTGATATTTTTTTCTCTTTGTTTTTCGGGTTCCGTTGTAGTCGTGATCGTATGGTAGTTGGATTTACAACTACCTATGCAATTAGTGCCTATCACCACTAACGTTGTGAGTTTGAATTTTGCTCATGGCGATTAGGTGATAAAGTTTATCAGTGACTTGCGACAGGTCGGTGGTTTTCTCCGGTTACTTTCCTTCACCAATAAAACTGACCGTCACGACATAACTGAAATATAGTTGAAAGTGGTGTTAAACATCATAGCCCTAACCCCTTGTATTTTTTAGCTCACCTGACCCAAAGGGTCAGGTGAGCTATTGCCATCACTTTTCGTCCGTCGTCCGTCGTCCGTCCGTCAACATTTCACATTTTAATCTTCTCCTCAGAAACTACTGGGCCAATTGCAACCAAACTTTGGTGGAATGGTCCTTGGATGGCCCCCTTCCAAAATTGTGTCCGGTGTTCCC
>MJUT01058264.1:510314-545111 GCA_002080005.1 Gigantidas platifrons
GATAGCGATCATTTTTCGACAAATCTTACCAGAGTTACTCCCCTTTTTTTACTTCAAAATGGTCCTTGGATGGTCCCCTTTCAGAATTATGAGTGATACAGGTTCACCTGACCCTCTAGTTTACAGTAGTTTCAAAATTTAATCTTACGATATAACCTTGGCGTCGGGGGACCAGTGGCCAACGGCCTTTTATTACCAATTAAAGTTTGAATTTCTGGTCCAAACCAGAGGAAAGAAGCCTCAAAAGAATTTATTGATGATGGACATTTATTAACATTAATAAACAATTCAGTATGCTGTCAGGATCCAGTGGGAGAGATACCTTCAATGTTTATTCTTATGTTATGTACCAACTTATATATTTTATTGATTTGACTTGCATGAGATGAATATATATATATGTCTGAAAATTAACCCCCAACAGTATAAGAATTAGATTTTTGAGCTAACAAATTTTTTGTTCACCCTCGACGGGATTTGAACTCACACCATTGATACAATGCAGCACCAATTGCTTAGCACCATAGACCAATCGGCTAGATCCGCTATATGTATTTATATTGTTGGCAAGCGAAAAAAAAATTGCATGAGCTTCATAAACAAGTAGAAAAGCGAGTCTCCCATCATTCCAATCATTTTCAAGGGTTCTTTTTTCATATTAAAGAGAGCATTTTTTATCGTATCCACACATATTTTGTTGAGCCATTAAACAGTACACATATCTATCTCTCTTGCAGTAATGATAATCTTAATAATATAATCCAAAATCTCTACTAATTAATGAAAATCTCATTAACAAAAATATTCTTTTAATTGGATATGTTAAAAATGATCTGAGTGAAAAGTCATTTATAATCTTATAATGAAGGTCCTGAAGTAGGAAATGGCAGTCAATTTTGTTGAAAATGAATTTGACTGATAAAACTAATATTCAATTGTAATAATATCATTATAATGATTAGCAATATTTTGTATTGCATGTGAATTAGTGATTAGGAAGATTCACTTTATTTCATGATAAAGATATGAGGGTTTCTTTAATGGAATAATTAGCCATATACCGTTCCCCGACAAAAAAGCAGGTAATAAAAGTGTGCAGTCATGCCATTAAATATCAAACTCATCAGATATTCTCATATTTTATGAATTCAATTCTACCTATACAGCTAAAAAGAAATTTATAACAAGATCAGGGGTAATGACGGAGAAAATTGTAGGGTACGGGAAGCTGACGCATGCCACGTTAATAGAAATGTTATAACGGAAAACGACCTGTCTTGTTAAACTTTGACTAACATGCTTTTAAAAGGGGGGAATGTCATGTTCAGGTGTTGACTTCAGTGATAAATCTTTCTAATATTTTGTATGATTGATCTATAAAATTGACACGAAAATTTATCAATAGATCACTCTAAGATTAAACAGTGCTTTTACTCTTCTTATTAATTATGGTTTCACTAATAAAAGAAAATTTCAGATTTTTTTTTTTTTTTTTTGCAGGTTTATTGTATTCAAATTGCTTGTCATGAAATTTTATGCAAAATTTATTTGCATAAGAAAAGAAATTATAGATTAAATACTAAAAATTGATTACATCATTTAGTAATGTATGGTTTGAATACTTAATGCTTCAGTTAAAATATTTTTATTTTGTTTGAAATAATTTAAGAAGTGTTAAAATTTATTGAATCTTGATGATAAAAGTTTTATTTATTTTTTGATAATTATTAAACAAAATATATTTAATGGTTTTCAAATCAACCGTGTAAAAAAAAAATTATTTTCAAATTTGAAAGAAAAACATTCCTTGTTCATTCCTATTTTATTAGTAAGAAATTTGTTAAGACTTATAAATATTTTGTAAGAAAACAATAAAGAAATTTATTATGAATCATCATAATCTATTGTGTGTGTAGACCATGGTCTTTATTTTCCATCAATAAGTAAGTCTTATTGGGGGGAATTATTTTTAATCCCTCAATACATATATTTTAATCAGATTACAATGATAGACTCCTAACAAATTTTCTCATTGTTAATTAGTTTAATATTTCGAGACAAAGTACCGGTACATTCCAATACAATTCTAATTTTATATTTTAAGGAATTTCTTACATGTATTGCCATGACCTGAACATTTTTGGACATTCATCTTTACCCCACTCCTAACATACAAGAACAGATATTTTAGTTTTATTATAGATTGCAAATTAAATTAATTTTCTAAAATCCTTAATTTTTTTTAATTTATTACATAGATAGCCATTAATCTTATTATTGCATAACAATTTTAGACATGTTTTCAAAATGATGTGAATAAAAATGCGTGCATTAACAGATTTAACCCTGCCACATTTGTGTGCCTGTCCTAAGGTAGGACCAGGATTTCCAATACTATATATGTCATGGTGATTTTTGTGATCAATGAGTTGAGGTTAGAGGTGGTTGTTCATTTTGTTGACCATCACTATTTAAACTTTCTTTTCATAATACATTGTAATTCATGTTTTTCACAAGCTTAAAACATATTTTTTTATATAAAAGTGGACAAATCACGAGGTCATGATATTTTGTCTATAAGATTTGGTTACAGAGAAAAGAAAAACATAGCCATACCCCATCTCCACCCCCAAAGTTAAATGGTCATACCCCTATTGGATGGACAGTCAACTGATATGATTATTATATCCACCAAAACTCCACACTTTTCATACAATAACGCCCAGTAGATTGTATGTAATGAGGAAATGAAAAAATCATTGATTTAAAATCCATTGACCACCACCACTTCTATACCACCACGGTGGCCATACATTCAAATCAATAAATCCATGTTTCTGTAGGCTAAATCAAGATTAATTAATGTTTAAATATATCAATTTAGAGGATGCTACTTTGATTGTCTGACTCCTTGTATTGATATTTTTTCTAACCTTTAAAAACTGACAATTATAGAGGTCATTTTAGTAAACTATCACACTAACTATTGTCTCTCTCTCTCAAAAATTATTATTCAACTTCCTTTATGCATTAACCGCTGTGAATTTCAATCCCGTTACAGTCAAAATGAATGTAGTTGGTTTCACACATACTTGTAGGTTATCTATTTGCCGATAGTTTCTATTAATGAGCTAATGGAATTTTGATGAAAAGACAAAATTAAGGGTGTTTATGAAGAATGATGTTTCCATATCTGAATGATTTAATGGCATCATGTTTTTCTACAACGTCAACACAACTGAATGAACCTAAATAACATAGGTAATGGTTTTTAGATGAAAGAATTGCTTCTTCATGTAGGATGCCTATTGAAAATCACTGACTGAAAACAACTAGTGTGATGTTTTATCAAGGAACTGAAACAATTTTAGCGCATCTTTTTATTCTTCAATTAACTTGTCTACTGCATTAGAATTGAAAGACTTGTACAGTCACAAAAGTGGAAGTAACTGGGGCCGTCTATACGTTAAAATAACAGGTAAAATGAATGTTTTCTTTCACAGACGCAACGATAATGGAGAACTATTCTTCCTTCATTTCCCTTTCGGTTCAATATCTCTAACATTTAACTGCTTGGGTTGATGTTCATGAACGCCTCATTTGATTCGATTACGGTGATTGCAGTCACATACTGCATATTCGTAAGATCTTTACATCTGCGGCTTTTTATTACTGTTGTGACATCTGGGTTTTGTGGCCTTCCCTATCCATTATTGTTTTCTATTTTAAATTCTAGTTTTTAATCCTTTATTTTCATTTGTTTTTCTGACCATAATGGATGTCTTGAATTTTACAAGTATGTTAAGCTTGTTTATATCTGGATGTTTATATGATAAATAATAAAGTGAAAAAATATATGAATGAAAATGTTAAACTAATATATGGTAATTTTTGTTTTTTCGTTGGCTTTTCACATTTTAATTTTCCCCTCTGAAATCAATATTTGATGTAAGACTAAGCTTGGCTGGAATGATCCTGGGTTGGTCCATTTTTACAGAAATGTATCAGACAGCATCTACCTCCATCCAAAATGGCTGTTGTTACTAAAAAATAGAAGTTCTTGTAATTGCCAAAACATCTGACTTTAATGCTGGAATTAATTGAAATTGGAATTTTTTTTTCAGTGAAATTGGAATTTTGTAGATTTTTATCCCCTCGCCAATGAAGTTGCAAAGGGATATAGTAACGCTACTGTCCTTCCGTCCGTCCTTCTGTAACATCCTTGTGAACACTCTAGAATCAACATCCTTCAATGGATTTTGACCAAACTTGATACATACTTAGTCCTTAAGAGAATCTGGAACCCTATTGATTTTCAAGGTCAAAGGTCAAGGTCTCTGGGTCAAATTTGTAGGCGAGGGGATACGCCACGCTTACTTTAATTAGGTTTATTTAACCAGCTGAAATTTTTCCATGAAATGTAGTCTAAGTCAAATTGAAAACCAGGTGAACGATAACAGACTCCTGGGAACCTCTGTTTCTATCAAAATCAAAAATCCAAAATGGTTGCCACCACAGTATATTGTTTGATATAAGGAGCCCATGGGAATATGAATAAAAAAAAACATTTACTCAAAAATTGTAAACTTAATTGAACCCAACCTTCCCATCTAGTTTACATTTGCTACTTAAATAAAAATAAAATTACCTCCCTTGTTTACCAGTTTTAAATTTGTATTGTTGTTTATTTGCTTTATTATTCAATATCTTTGTATGAAATACATTACAAATAACAATTTTAATTAAATTAAGATGTGCTGAAGATGTTATGAAGTATACAATGTATCTTCATACTGGCAAGTTCTAGGATTCAACAAATTTGAAGGTGTGTTGTCAAAATTTTCCTTCATATTCCCTTCAAGATTTAGCTAAACGACACCTTCAAACATAAATTTGACACATCGTCAAACACATTTGATGGGTCCATAAAATATTTGAAGGGAGTTTGATATGCAGACTGTCAAATTTGTGCTTGAAGCAGACCCACAGCTAAATTTTTTAAGGGAATTTGAAGAAGAAATTTGACATGTAAATGTGGCTTAACTACCTATAATGATTGCAGATTCCAATGAGCCTCTTGTTTCTTCTAATTAAAACGATTGACATATATTGTATATATTTTATGTTGAACAGGATAAGAAATAATCTGGCTTGAAATTTTGTCCATCAGACAGGATGTTTATGATATTAAACAGGAAATAATAGTGGTCTGCAGGATTTCTTGTCCAGTAATTTTTAATTTAAATTTAAATTTTTAGATTTTTTTTAGATTTTTTAAAAATTTCTTGACAAATTTAGCTAACAATTACTATGAACTTTATAAACTTTGGCTAACAATTACTATGAACTTGATCAATTATTACTATGAACTTTATCTAACAATTGGTATGACCTTTATCCAACAATTACTATGAACTTTAGCTAACAATTACTATGATCTTTACCAAACACCATTGGTATGACCTTTATCTAACAATTACTATGAACTTTGGATAACAATTGCTATGAACTTTATCTAGCAATTATTAGGAACTTTATGTAACAATTACTATGAACTTTATCAAACAATTACTATGAACTTTATGTAACAATTAGTATGACCTTTATCTTACAATTACTATGAACTTTATCCAATAATTACTATGAACTTTAGCTAATAATTACTATGACCTTTATCTAACAATTACTATGAACTTTAGCTAACAATTACTATAAACTTTATCTAGCAATTGGTATGACCTTTATCTAACAATTACTATGAACTTTAGCTAGCAATTACTATGCACTTTAGCTAACAATTACTATGAACTTTAGCTAACAATTACTATGAACTTTAGCTAACTATTACTATGAACTTTAGCTAACAATTACTATGAACTTTAGCTAACAATTACTATGAACAGATGCTCAAAATAAGAAAGTCCAAAGTCCACTACCATATGTGTTTGTTACATCTACATATGTTTTTTTCCATCATTCATTCCTTTGTGTACATTAATTCATTCTATTTTCTACTTTTCTGAGGAGAAAAAAAACAACATAAAAACATTTCATTAATCAAGCCTCGAAAAAGTTCTTACATATTCACATGCTGGCATAAAAACAAAATATCTAACATATTTCACTATACCTCATACCTCAATATAAACCTCATACCTCAATATAATACATACCACAACTTGTATTATAAGCTATACATATTTCACTACCTCATACTTCAATATAAACCTCATGCCTCAATATAATATGTACCTCAACTTGTATTATAAGCTATACATATTTCACTATACCTCATACCTCAATATAAACCTCATACCTCAATATAATACATACCTCAACTTGTATTATAAGCTATACATATTTCACTACCTCATACTTCAATATAAACCTCATGCCTCAATATAATACATACCTCAACTTGTATTATAAGCTATACATATTTCACTACCTCATACCTCAATATAAACCTCATGCCTCAATATAATATGTACCTCAACTTGTATTATAAGCTATGCATATTTCACTATACTTCATACCTCAATATAATACATACCTCAACTTGTATTATAAGCTATACATATTTCACTATACCTCATACCTCAATATAAACCTCATACCTCAACTTGTATTATAAGCTATACATATTTCACTACCTCATACTTCAATATAAACCTCATGCCTCAATATAATATGTACCTCAACTTGTATTATAAGCTATACATATTTCACTATACATCATACCTCAATATAAACCTCATACCTCTATATAATACATACCTCAACTTGTATTATATGATATATCCTTAATATCTAACATATAACACTATACCTCATACCTCAATATAATATGTACCTCAACTTGTATTATAAGCTATACATATTACACTATACCTCATACCTCAATATAATACATACCTCAACTTGTATTATAGGCTATATCCTTTAAAAAAAAGTATTTTGCTGGTTTAAGTTAACAGATATAAATTATACAGCTTTTTTTTTGCAAATTGCATTGATTTAAATAGTTACTTATATAAAAATAATATCAATTTGTGAATAGTTTAGAGAGAATAACATTGGTAATGAGATGAGTTACATTTGTTACAGGTATTTTCCAGACATTTATGGTACAAAGGTGTTATAATTTATAGTGTAAAGCATCATTAAACAAAGTGAATTATATCTGTATGAAAAAAGCCATCCCAAAGAACTTGTCTAGATTTTATGTGTTCGTTGACAATTTTAATCATTATTTAAGTATGATAAGATAATGAATTTATGACATTAAATAATTGAAAAAAAGGAATAAATTTATGCATATTAGTAATTTTTTTATATCAAAAAGATGAAGATGAGATGTTACATATGCTAGGTTATTTTTAGAGATTTTTTTTTCATTTGTCATTTACTGCTAAACAGTTTAAATCACCTCAAATACGGTAGATTGTGTGTTCAATCTCTGGTCAGATCAAACCAAAAGTATCAAAATTTGTATTTGCTGCTTCTTTGCTAAGCACACAACATTAAGGGGAAAGAAAAACTACTGGATAATTAGTCAGAGGGGGTGCTACAAGTGGACTGTTGATTTTGAGTGAGATAGCACTTTAAAAATCCACACCCCCCCCCCCCCAAACAGTTTGATACATATGCAAATGTATCTGAATTTCAGTTTTGAATTTATCACAATGATTAATCTGTGACTGAAGGGTCGTAGTTGTCCGGATCGTATGGTAGTTGGATTTACAACTACCTATGCAATCAATGCCTATCACCACTAATGTTTTGAGTTCTAATCCCACTCAGGCGAGGTTTACTCGATACAACATTATGTGAGAAAGTTTGTCAGTGACTTACGACAGGTTGGTGGTTTTCTCCGGATACTCTGGTTTCCTCTACAAGAAAACTGACCACCATAATATAGCTGAAATATTGTTGAAAGTGACATTAAACACCATAAACCTAAAATCAATATAAAAATATGTGCAACTTTTTTTTTTTCAGAATTGAGGAGGAGGAACAACTAGACAGGAAGATCAGTGAAGGTAAACTACTAAAACAAGACAAGAAAGATTGTTGTATACAGTGACATAGTTCATCAGGCTGCTTACAGTTGTCATTGTCTAAAGTCTGTGTGATCTAGAACCAAGCAGATGTTCAACTACTGCTACTGCTTACAGGCTTATGAATCTGTTGAATAAGAAGACCATATATAATCAAGAATATTGTTTTATGTATACAACCAGCAGTATTGGTATAAGTCAGCTTCAGATATACACTGTTGTACATGTACAGGCAATGTAGACATTTTCTGTTTTTTTAACAGGCTTTCAATTACAATGTAATACCCATTGGAATGTTCATTATTTTCAAAATCTACGACAAAGCTGGAGAAATATTGTCAGATTTGTTATGAGATGCAATATTCTAAAGCCCTTTCACCATCTGATATTATAAAACACCAGGTACTAGGTATATTTGAACAGTTATGCCGAAATATAGTTTAGAACCCCCCCCCACACATATGCTTTTGATAATACATACCTGTCAACTTCTCAACCTCTAGTCTGAGGAGGAAATCTCCCCTCTGCTGTCAACCTCTAGTCTGAGGAGGAAATCTCTCCTCAGCTATCACAACTGATGTGAAGGAGATTGTGGAAGGCAGGACAACATTTTTCATAAAATATAATGGCCACCTTCCATCACTAATTATATTAAATGGTTTTCTTTCAAAATATACAGTTTCTATTTGGATTATACAAATTTTAGGGGAGAATGCCTAGTAATTTATTAGTCCAGAAATAGGGAGAAAAAGGTCGTAAGGGATTAAAATGAAGAAGTAAGGTAATGTTACGAGATCCATTAATTACATGTACTAGTAAAATAGTGAATACTACATGTACATGTATCATTCTTTCATTGTGTAAACAGAGCAATCATATTGCTTTCTATATGTGCCTTTAGTGATGATTTACAATCCTTTTGTAGTATAGGGGTCGTCGTGGTCATGGTCGCATGATAGTTGGATTTACAACTACCTATACAATCAGTTCCTATCACCACTAATGTTGTGAGTTTGAATCCTGCTCAGGTGAGGTGTACTCGATACATTATGTGATAAAGTTTGTCAGTGACTTGCAGCAGGCTGGTGGCTTCTCCAGTTTCCTCCACCAATAAAACTGACTGCCACGATATAATTGAAATATAGTTGAAAGTGGTGTTAAACATCATAACCCTAACCTCTATTGTAGAAAAGATCCCATTCATTTTAATAAGAAAGACAAGTGTATATGGTACATGTAGAAATTAGTCATTCTCATTGTTGAAGACTCTTCCGTGACTGTGAAATGTAGAAAAGCAATAAAAGTCGCTGTTCCTTTACTTTAATTTGTGTCTAAGTGTAATGTTGGATAGTCTCTCATGTTCATTTACATCCATATCTTTTCTTACTAATTTGTTAATGACTAACCACACAGTAAATATTGAAAGTTTTTAGTGCATATTGTGGTAGTAAATTTTAATCTGTCTTGTCCCTACTTTCTGTTTATTAACTCTTGATCAGCTGATCTTCTTCATACATTTTATGCTCATTACTTTAATAGATCAAGTTCAATTTCATGTTCAATAGAGAATTGATGGTGGTCTAGTGTTATGCCCCTTAAAAATTAGTGAAATTAATTCATAATACCCGAACTAGGTTTTTTTCTCCTGAAATTTTGGGAGCAAAAGGGGATGCGGATTATGCACCAATGCGGGTTATACAAGACCATTTACGGTAGCATTATATAATTAATTTTCAGTAATATTTTAGATATCTATTCAATATAGTTCCAGCAATATGTTGCATAATATTTAGATTTTACTAGTCAGCCTATATACTCTAGTATAGAAAAAAATGACAACACAACAGAATGTGTTTAAAACACAAACTTGAAGAATTTTTTTTTTCAGTTTATAACAAAAAATAATAAAATACATGTAAATAATATTTTTGCAAACCATGTATGAAGTTACAATATATTATAAATCATATGGTTGTGATTGCTCTCCACTGGAAGTGTACTTATGTAAATTGTTGTAAATTGTTAAACATTTTATATTGAGTACCGGGTATAAGGGTTCTTTAGTATAAAGAAACACATATTAATAGTCTGTCATTTTAAGAGCTTGTATTTTTGAAATGTTGCCATGTTTATTAACTTTTTAAAGACGTATGCTGGTAGATGATACAATATATTTTAAAAAAAAATTGTCAGAAAGAAGTATTTACTTTATATACGAGGTATAAAATAGCACAATATATTATTTAATCAATATATATATTGATATGCAAAATGTATATAGTTATAATTAGCTTTACCTAAAATACAGGTAATACATGTACTTCAAACTAAAACTACATGTTATCATTCTCGCGAGAAACGCATAAATTATGGGTTAGGGTTTTGGTGTTTAATGCCACTTTCAACAATATTTCAGTTATATCGTGAGTCAATTTTATTGGTGGAGGAAACTGGAGTGCCCGGAGAAAACTATCGACCTGTCGCATGTTATATTGAGTACATCTCGCCATCAGCGGATTTCGAACTCACAACTGTAGTGGTGATAGACACTGATTTCCTGATAGTTATAAAAATGTGTGCTCATTTCACAGGGAAGGGTCTGTCGTGGTCTTGATCGCATGGTAGTTGGATTTACAATTACCTATCCCATCGGTGGCTATCACCACTAATGTTGTGAGTACGAACTCCGCTCTTGCAAGGTGTACAACATTGTATGATTAAGTTTGTCAGTGACTTGCGGCAGGTCGCTGGTTTTCTCCAGGTACTCCGGTTTCCTTCACCAACAAAACTTGACTGCTACGATATAACTGAAATATTTTTTTAAATGCCGTTAAACATCATAAAACCAACCAATAAATCATTTCACAGGAAACAGTAGTCAAGACATTAGTCAGAATCATCTTAGTACCTTTTTCACATCCCTCTGTCCATATTAGGATATATGTCCATATTAGGATATAGATTATACTATACCTAACTTATATATTATGTGATGTTGATCAGGTATTTATTGGTATATCTTAGGTACTCCATTTTCTACGACCACAAAACCTTTCTGCCATTGATACCCAAGTACAAGAATAATACAATATTACGGAAAGCAGCATTTACTGGTAGTAAAAATTCATGCTTTAGATAATCATGTAATCTTATAACACCAGAAAAAAAATTATAGCTAAATGTAGATGTTTTGTGTTATATAGATATTATTTCTCTGAGTATGGCATACAGACATTAAGTGATAAAAAATGTCTTATATAAATTAATTACTATCACTTAGATATTGTTTCAATGATGTGTGGTAGGTATACTGTCATGTGATAAAAAAAAATGTCTTATGTAAAATATTTACAATCGCTTGTTTATATCAGGGTATATTATATGTGAATGAATAACTTGATATTCTGTAAATTTTTATTACGTTTTTTCCTGAAATAGTGTGAGAACATGCACAATAACTTGTAAATACTGTTACATATACTCATTGTTTTATTTTTATTTGGGTGGCGTTTTCTTTTCTCATCTTACATGTAGGAAAAAATGGGATATGACAGGTGTTGTTTTTACACATTAACTTCTTATGGTTAGGTTCTATTTAGGTAGATAATTTTCCCTCCCTCTCAAGTTCAACAAATTACTCTTTACGTTCATTCAGATTTATTCAAAGCTATTTAATCCCTATCTGTGATTCTCATGACGTATATATACATCTTTATGTTTTCTCTTGATATAATTGTTTATCAGGTCATGAATATTTAAATGTTAATTTACATATTAATTGAGTAACTTTTCACTACTTTAGAACTATTTGTATAACTGTATAGAATACACTTGCTTTGTACCGATTATTTATTATCATCTGAAAGAGTAAAAATTACTGAAAAGATATCTCTGTTCTTAATTCCCAACAGAGATTTTTTTTAAAATGGTGACAAATATGGAAAATCACTGTAAAATGTATTTAATTACTTTGATTAATATTCAAGTCCGTTGATGGTCTTTTTTCTTTTTTTTTGTTAGATTGTTTCGGAAATGGAAATATTATCATATAAATTATGTTTTACTCTTATACTGAAGAGAAAAAAGACAAAAGTCAAAGACTGGAACTGTAAATTCCCAAGGTGTTATCTAGTGTAGTTTGTGTCGGTACATCTTCAATTCAGTTAAATTCTAATGTATATTCAAAGTGAATATTTTTAGATTATGTGACATTAAACAATCTTTTTTTTTTTTATAAAGTATGAAATTAATCCTGTCATACAACTTGAATGAAATCAATGATTTGTTGATATTGATGGGATACATAGAGTTTTGTTGTGATATTTATTGTGGTCTACATATTTCTGCCATATGTGAATGACTTTATGATGAAATTTTATGTTAACAATAAAATTTTGAAGGTTACAAATTCATTTTTTCTCAATGAAATTCTAGGATATCGATAAAATTTTTAAGGTTCCAATTTCAATTTTTCCCTATGAAATTTTAGGATAACAATGCAATTTTGAAGGTTCCAAATTCAAATTTTCTCTGTAAAATTTTAGGATATCAATATATTAACTTTTATTCCTCTGTAACAGAGATTTACATGAATATTGCAAAAAAAATTAGAATAAATGTACAATGTAAAGAGCAATTAATGTCATGAACCTAGAGAAGAGAGAGAAGAGAGAGAGAAAAAAAAAAAAGTAAGAAAGAAAAAAAAAAAGATAGAGTTAATAGCGACTCTGGTCAAACTGTCTACATATGGAAACCATGTGATGCACACAACTTTTAGCGAAAAATAATAGTTCGTCTTGGTCAATTTTAATTAAAGGTTCCAAGATCAATTTTATATATATGACATTTTCAGATATTGATACAATATTTAAGTGTCCAAGTTAAATTTTTCCCCAAAAAAATTTGGTATTATTTTGTTCTTGTTAGAATCTTACGGTATGGCCAACAGTACATGTAGTGCTTTTGAAAGGTAGAGCACAAAATTTAAGGCCAATAAAACAAAAATTTTCTAAATTTTTTCTTTAAGGTAAAATATAAAAAAAAGTTGCTTATTCTGAAGTAAGAGAGAAAATAAAACAAATTATTTCATATTCATATCTAAATGTATTTTTGATTCATGCAAATGTACTACTCAATACAATGCCACATATATTAGTACTTGGTATAAGTAGACCCAAATCTTCAATGAAAGTTTGACATATGAATAACTTGTTCATTAGTCATTATCTTTATTTCTTGTGGTCAGTAATATTATGTAAAAATCATAATGATGAATGAATTTAATCTCCACTTAGAGAGAACATGTAATTATCACATGTGTGTCAGTAGGTCTGTGTGACCTTCACTCATATATATATTTCCACTTGACTACAAACGACCATACTAGGATGAGTTGACCTATCTTTCTTTTTTTTTCTTTTTTTTTTAGTGTGTTGTATGGTTTAAGCGTTAGTTATTTATTTTTCAGTCATATATGGATGAAAAGAATGTACATGTATTTATTTCTACTGCTTTTTCGATTAAGGAGAATTTGAGCTGGTTTTATTTTTCGTAACATTTCTGGTGCATATTATGACATTGTCCTGTTCCCTGTTTGACTTTGGTGCTTTAATCACATTGTATTCTGTGCCATTGTGTATGTCATTGTTATCTCTGTTGTTAATGTATGTTATAATAATAAATATGATGCAATGTACTCTTTGTATTGGTTAAAGAAACTGTATCTGTGGCGCTCGACTCAAATGTATTTGCCGCTTTTCCGCTAAGAACGCAGCATTAATGAGTAAGATCAAACACTGGTTGACTCGGAATCTTGATAATGTGTCAGAATGGAATGATGTCTACCCTCATACTGTTATAGGTAAACATTAGAGAACACCGAAGGGACAATCAAAAATGGACAATCCAGAGAAATTTGCAATATAGGGTACACAAGACAGAAAAAAAACACAGCACAGTATGTGTTGGACACCACCATACCCAAACAAACACAAACAACCCAAACAAGACCTGAACCCTCCTACTGTTATATCAGTGAGCTACATTATTGAAATCCAATTAAGCATGTTGATCAAGTATAAAGTTGACATCAACATCATCTCATGGAAGTACAACTTGTAGATGTTGTCACAATGATATAGCTGAAAAATTGCTCCTTTGGCATTGAGAAACAATCACCTGCTTACTACTGGTTAAAACTACAGATATTTAGGGTTACATCCTTAAATTCTTGGATTCCAGTTGTTGCATAGTTGCTTTCTTACAAGTGAAACTGTGCCCAAATCTTAAGAGGTTTTCTTTCAAAGGGATGATCTCAATACCAAAACACAAATTATGAACAGGAAAACAAAACCTATAAATTAACAAAAGAAACATGCAACACAGACTCCTTAAAAAATGGGGATCAGAACAAGTATTACTGAAGACTGCAGTTTGAAATAAGAATGTACATTTCTTTTTAAATAAAAGGAAAAAACATGAACTCAAAAATAATAACTGCTTCACACTATCCACAGATTACCAAGAATGTCATTTATTTTTAATTTTGTCTTGAGACATTTTTACATATCTTGTTAATTTTGAAATCATTCACTATCCTACAGCTAATGTAACTACAATAGAAAGGTAGTCTTCTGGTATGGTAGTTGGATTTACAATTACATGATATATGGCAAGGTGTACTCCATACAACATTATGTGATAAAGTTTGTTGTTGACTGTGGGACAGATCGGTTGTTTTCTCCCAGTACTCTGGTTTCCTCCACCAATAAAGCTAACTGCCACAATTTAGCTAAAATATTGTTTAAAGTGGCGTTAAACACCATAAACCAAACCAATCAATAGAAAAGTGCTATTGATGGCACAGTTTTGTCATTGAAAGGGTCGGTATTTTTTTTTTAATCCAATGTTTTTGTTAAAACTTTTAGAATACAAAATATCTCATACCTAAAAAAGAGACAGCTTTCGACCAACCTGTCTGAAGATGCATTAAAAATCCATGAGCAACAGTTAACATGGTTAATTTGGTGTTTAATAATTAACCGTGGAAACAGGGGTATGGCAACTGTTAGTTCAAACTATATCTTTAAGATTAAGAATTTGTCAGGTAGAAGTTTTATATACTGAGACATTGCAATCTTACACAACATTAAAATGCATTGAAATTAAATTTAGTGTGAGTTACATAATTGATTTTAAATTTTTCAGCTGCTTGATTTAATTCTTAAAAAAGAAATTTAAAATATCCAAACTAAGGAAATGATTGTAATACTCCTGGTGGTTTTTACGATAGCAACCCTGTCTGTATTCATTGATCATCCAGCCGAAAGGATCAAAGACATCAAAACTGCATGCTTGACCAAGCTGGCTCCAGTTTATTTTTGTTGAATAGATATAACTGTGTCATTTATATATTATTAAGTAAGATATCCAAACTTTGAGTGCATGTCTTGCTGTATAACAATTCGGTTGTTGAGTGCATCACTATGCCGTGCCCCAGGTTTATGCCATATCATGAATTTCCTGCTACGCCCTTTTAGTTTCTGCCTTCAACCCTGTCTGACTATCCGTGAAGAATTCACACTCAGTACCCTCTTTAGGTGAATGGTGATGTAGAAAACCTTCCCCGTGTGTGTTCTTCTAAAAATCAACACATGCCTTCAATTTACCTGCACTAGTCGCTTCTTCGTATTAATTTTAATACACAGTGGCTAACGACAAGTCATCAAATTTTGACAGATATTCAAAAATTTATAAATGATAAAATAAACGAGTCCGTGGTCCCTCTCAACGTGTGCTTTGAATATTGAGTATGCCCAACTGTGGAAATTGAATATTCCATTGTTGATGTAATTTTAATTTTATCAATGTTGAAAGTTTAAATCGAGACCACCTTCCATAACTGGATTTTAACAAGTGCGCTGTCATGAATTTCATAAATAGTTTTTAACAAAGTGGAAAAGTCATTGAAACTAGCTTTCCCTTTGATAATATAACTTGAAGTTGTTTAATTTGTGTGAAGTACGTTTACATTGGTATCTCAAGAAAACTCAAAACAAGGAAAGGCTACACAGCCATTTAGCTGCACAATACCTATGACGGACCACACAAAGCTTACAAGGAAGAAATCTTGGTATATCATTGAATTGATCAAGTTCACGAGATAGACGGCACGCAGTATGGTGTAAACAACGAAATGTACCAATCCAAAGCACACGAGAAGCTTCCAAACTAAAGTCCGTCTCCCTCTGACACAGGCAACACTATCATATCCTCCTTATGAACTTTGGTTTACTTCTCCGCCTCAAAGACTATTAAAATTATATTGCTTTCTAATATTTGGATTATGAGCATACATGAAAAGCCAGTTACTCCAGAAAAGCGTCGTGTGCAAGAAAATTAGATATCTACCAACTTTTGCAAGAAAGATGCGTTGGTATATATCGTTGATCTAGTTCATGAGATCGACAGTAGTATGTATATGATGTAGACAACGATATATTCGAATCAAAGAACACATATCTTGCCGTTTGAAACAAAAACAAAATTGTCATTTGAAACATTAGAAAAATAAGTTTTGCCATTTATTTTATTTTATATACACAAGTATCATTTTATATAAGAACATTATACAATCTCGTGAAAGACGAATACATGTATTTTCCGGGAAAATAATCGTATCATATTTTATTTACAATAACTTATTATATTTCTCACGTACTCTCACTGCAACTTACACTTTTATTTGTGGTGATTGTCAACAATGACCTTATGGACAAAACAAACAAAAGCTTTGGTCACATATGCTTTTTCTGCATGGGTTATTCAATATTGAAAGATTTTCCTGTAATTTTACCCATCAATAGCTTGATTTATAGAACAGCAATTGTCATCAAACAAATACTAATTAATCAAGCCGGTTGACCAGGGTAAACACCTGCTTGGACACAAAGCTTTGAAGACAATACTCGGTCTAGTTACATCTTTGCCAATCATGACATTCTCACAGCTTCCAATAACAATAACTTGTACATTGTAATTATTTTTCTCTCATTCTTTAATGTAATAATTGAAGAGGACCGCTATCCTTTGTTGAAAGTGGCGTTAAACACCATAAAAACCATGAAGTTGTTAAAGTCTATTAATGTTAAATGACTGCATCATTTACCCTAAGATGGAAGGTTTGAGCTCATAAAACCAGTTTAGCCCGCCACTTTTTATTGGGGTGCCTGTACCAAGCCAGGAAAGTGAGCGGTCATGTTTTACCTTATGTATTTGTATGTTAAGGGTATCGATTTTTTATTGATCTCTTTCAACGATTTTGCTGTTTTATTTTGGAACTATTTTTTTCATTTTATTGTCTAAGAAAGGTATATATATGTCTAATTCTAACACTGTTTGGTTTAATTTTCAGACGTATATATAATATATATATATATACAAATGTATATACAAATTTCAAGATTAACATTGCATATACAGTTAATAAATGATAACATCTTTTTTTCTAATCCTTGATTGACAGTTTGACATCTTCTCTGCCAGTAAAAAAAAGCATACACTATCATTAAATATAACATTTTCACCTGCAAAGAAATTAACAAATGACATATTTCTAACCAGGTAACCGTCCGGACGCGTGTCGTGGACAGTTTGTGGTGTTAATGAACGTGTCTCGTGTCTATTGTTTCACGTGTGTGTGGTGAGATCTTGATCCTCTTTGATATAACCCCTCATATAATTACTATATTAAGCTTTACGATTTCTTCAGGTATTTCCGTATTAACACTTTTTAAACAAAGCAGCACAAATATTATTCCAGATGTGGTTTTGTTCAACCGTACGTTAACATTAGACGGTACGTGGTTTATTTTTGTAATGGACATAATTGTTTTTATCCTAATCCCTAGATCTTAAATCCGCTGTCTTCTATATATTTCGATAAAAGCTTGTTTCATTTCTGTTAGATCTAATTTACATTTCTAAGCTAAAAATAAAAATATATAGAAACGAATGAGTTCTTGAAGAAATTGAAAGATCAAAAGGGTCACGATGAACGTGAACACGTCATGGGTTCGGAGTGTGCTTGGGAATTACCGATAATATCTGGACCGGAAAAACATCTGTTGTAATGTCATTCCATTAATAAGAAATCAAAGATAAATTATTATCTATAGTTTTATGCTTTCTACTACCGTAACTGAAATAGGGTTAGGGTTATGGTGTTTAACGCCACTTTAAACAATATTTCAGTTATACCGTGGCGGTGTAACTGAAATAATATATGTTTAAGCAGCAATATATTTCCCATTGTAACTTAAATTTATTCAATTTATATTGAAAACAATTTCCCACTGAAACTTTTTTTTTAAAGGGGCATTATCTGCCAAAATCGTAAATTTTTGTTACCCAAAAAAACTATCAGATATGATTGATGCCTTAGTAAAACGTGTTTCTGTAGCTTATGAATGTCATGAAATGTACGCGCATCGTGGGAAAAATGTGCAACTGCTCGTGTTTTGAGATCGATCAAGAAATGGATGCCATCTTATTAATTATCGGCATTGTTTACGGAGTTTGCCGAATCGTAAATCAGTACAACAATGCACTTATTTCTTATTTTCTGTGAATATGCTTTTAGTCGGCGTTAATTATGGACAAAGAACCATGCAAGTTTGCAGTTAATAAGCGACAAAATACAAATTATTCGTTTTTACCTGTCACTAGTAAGGTCAGTTGCATACGGAGAAAGCGAGGTCAAATCATTTGCTTGCAAGGAAATAATAAATCGATGGTAATTGTCGTTCTCAAAAGGCGAAAAGTGGTACAATAAGCTGTTTAATGTGAAATATTTACCTTTATTTCATAATTATAAAACTATTTACCAATTTCCAAATCATATATTTTTTTGGGTCAAAATAGTAGCTAATGCCTCTTTAAATAAGTGGTTAAAATAATGTGCAAGTAAGTCGTGTCATGTTCTATAATGAATTTGTGAACTTATAACCATACGCATGAATTAAAAAAAACAAACAAAAATCTACTGTCCTAATGCTTAAATAAAGGGTAAAATCCATTCTTTAAACGAAGATAACTATACCCACCTGTTTAATGAAGAAAGTCTGAGACATTGCATATATGCTTTGCAACTTGGTTTTGTAATTAGCACATTTTTTTTTTATATGTATGTCTTTTTATTATTTTCATATTTTAATGGTTCCTCTCTTTCTTCAATAGCTACTTTTTAATCTACATGTATATCAGTTGACAATGGTCCGATTTTCGCGCACGTGTGCGTTTGCCACATTTACTATGCAGTTCGCAAAAGCGTGAAAATGCCACGCGCGAGCTACGAGTGATGCACGTGCATATTAAGCCTATATCGTAGAGTTTAATGATTACCTTTTTATTAATATTAAAATGAGAAAAAAATTGCAAGATTTTGAGTAGATGCATATATGCATGTATAGTAAGCTTATGCTTTGATTGCAACTGAAAATTAATAATTAAAAAAACAAATCAGATAGTTGTTAGTAAATGTGATCAATCGTATTTTTTTTCTCTTTCATAAACAATTCTAAATGATATATAAACAATCTCTAAGACAAGTATTGTAGAAAATACAATATAATTCACGTTTCTATACTTTAATACACTAAAGCAGGTGTTGTAAGGTACCTGTGAACATGTTTAAGAGGTACCCATGTAACTTCCTCTTTAACAAACAGTTCTTTTTTGGAGTATTAATTGGCCTGTATATCAATGTTTAAATATTGTGTATACACTCAAGAAAGGCGACCATCATATAATTAGGAACATGTTCATATCACCACTATAAGCAATCGAAATCACTTCAAAATCCAATTCTTTATTTTTTCTTTCCCCTTTTTTTGTTTGTTTCGTATTGAAATAAAATTGCACTTGTAATGTTTTATTACATTAGAAACATAAGCTAGATCAGATCAGGTAGGGACTAATAGTTATGTATGTAATATTCGGGTTGGAAGTATGTAATTTTACTAATTAATCATAAGAGTGGACTCGTTCCCATAGCACTCTCATCAGGAGTGTCCTTCCGTATCATTATAATTGGTTTAAGTGTGGTCACTAGTATAATTACAGCACTCTTGGCTAACACTTCTTGTTAACGTATACTAAAACGTATTTAGAGCTATCGATGGCCAAAGGGATATATATATATATTTCAGATTTTTTTTTTTTTTTTTTGGCGGGTCGTTTTGCAATTAGGAATGATATCAGTTGGATATAAATTAGAAACTATCTCTAAACTTCAAAGAAAACTGTTTTTAAAAGTAGGACCATAATATTCATAATTTTAATCTTTTTTGTATTTTTGACACACCGTAAAATTGTACCTGTTGATCTCCTCTTGAAAATAATTTTCTATAACTTGTTTACAAAAATATGCCAACCTACCGACTACTAACTCGGACATATATATATTATATAGTAGTTATTTAAAGTATTATAGTATTGTAATGTACATTTTTTCCCACCATATTAAAAAGACATGGTCTGAATTTGATAGGTTTATGGTGTTTAAAGCCACTTTCAACAATATTTCAGTTATATCGTGACGGTCAGTTTTATTGACGGAGAAAACCACCGACCTGTCACTGACAAACTTTATCACATAATGTTGTATCGAGTACACCTCGCCATGAACGGGGTTCGAACTCACAACGTTTGTGGTGATTGGCAGTGATTGAACAGATAGTTATAAATCCAACTACAATACGATTACGGCCACGAATTTTACAAGAAACGATTCATCTAAAGCAAGAGTTATTTGAAGATACCAAGGGGTAATCGGAAGCCGTTAATAGAAGGCCCGACTCTACAATGGCCAAAAGAAAAAGGACAAAAACACAAATAAATGATCTACAAAACACTTCACAGAATGCTAAAGATTGAGCATTAAGAATCCAACAACACACCGGGGTGAACACAGGTGCTCTGGAAGGGTAAACAGTTCCAGCTGATCCTCTAAGTTAACCATATCATACTTTCTCTGACATATCTAATCTGAATCAGGAAATATTAGTATTGTCCTGTTTTAAAACTTGCAGTTGTCTGTTTCCTAATTCGATAATATATCAATTGCATATTTTTACGACGAATGCATAAGACGCACGAAGATCTTGAACTTTCAAAATACATTTTGCCGATGTTTCTGTGTATGAGTTTCTTTCGTTTTCGTTTGAGTAACTTTGTCTGAATATGGTTGTGGTTCCATGTTCCTTTTGTTTTCATTGCTGTAGCCTTGTCTGAATATGATTGTTATTCCATGTTTCCTTCGTTTTCTTTGGTATAATCTTGTCTGAATAGGGTGCGAGTCCATGTATCTTTCGTTTTCATTGGTGAAATTTTGTCTGAATATGGTTGTTATTCCGTGCTTCTTTCTTCTTCATTGGTGTTGTTTTGTCTGAATATGGGTGTTATTCCATGTGTCTTGTTAATTGGTGTTGTTTTGTCTGCATATGGGTGTTATTCCATGTTTCTTTCTTTTTCATTGGTGTCGTCTTGTTTGAATATGGTTGTTATTCCGTGCTTCTTTCTTCTTCATTGGTGTTGTCTTGTCTGAATATGGGTGTTATTCCATGCTTCTTTCTTCTTCATTGATGTTGTTTTGTCTGAATATGGGTGTTATTCCATGTTTCTTTCTTTTTCATTGGTGTTGTTTTGTCTGAATATGGGTGTTATTCCATGTTTTTTTCTTCTTCATTAATGTTATTTTGTCTGAATATGGGTGTTATTCCATGCTTCTTTCTTTTTCATTAATGTTGTTTTGTCTGAATATGGGTGTTATTCCATGTTTCTTTCTTCTTCATTGATGTTGTTTTGTCTGAATATGGGTGTTATTCCATGTTTCTTGTTCATTGGTGTTGTTATGTCTGAATACGGGTGTTAATCCATATTTTTTGTTCATGGTGTAGTTTTGTCTGAATATGGTTGTGATTCCAAATTTTGGTCGTTTTGATTGTCGTTCTCTTATAATGTCTGTATTGAGTTGTAATTCCACATTTTATTCAGTTTTCATTGTTCTCTTGTTTTTTGTTTGTTTTTGTTTGTATAGAATTATGATTTCGTATGTCATTTTGTATTCATTCTTTCCCTTTGTCGACTTTGCATAGATAGTGATTCCATATTTCCCTTTGTTTTGTTTTTCTTTGTGTTATCTGTATAGAATTCAATATCCAAAACTGAACATTGGTAAATTTCCTTTTTCAAAAGATGGGGGTCAAGCAGTCACGAGATTTTACTCAAGTAATCTACTGAACACAATTGTTTGAGTTTTGTCTTATCAAGATAGAAAATAAAATACAATAATTGTAATGTTTAGAAAAGGTGCTATATACCGAAGATGTCGAAAACTTAATTCACTATTACAAAAAGCAGTCACAGCAAATTTTCTTCACGACATCGTGGCATTAATCCAGATATATAGTCAGCACTTTCATCTCATGTGTCAACAGGTACACATGATTATTAATCTGTTTTGCTCAAGACGGAGTTGTTAATTTTGACCTATCACCACAAGAACTGTTTATGGGTCATGCTGATCTGATCTATGATCTAATCTTGCTCAAAAGGTTTTCTTTTATACCAATATATCAAAATAAGGATGTGACTCATTATTCTTAGTAGAGATGGGTTCGTGCAAAAATAACAAATGTCAAATTTAAATGATACAAGTCCAATCCGAGTTTATGATATCAATCTAGTAAGATCATGTATAGACGACATTGCGAAACTTTAATATGGATAAAGTTTGACAGTGACTTGCGACAGGTCGGTGGTTTTCTCCGTTCACCAATAAAACTGACCGCCACGATATAACTGAAATGTGTTGAAAGTGGCGTTAAATACAACAAACCAACCATCAATATGGATGTACAAGTCTTGGTGTCTTAATATACATGGCATTTTACTTTAAAAATAACTATTCTTGATTAGCTAGGCTCTATAAGATAAGTAGATATTTAAAAATTATTAAACACCAGTTGTGATAATCCTTTGTTGATAAAAATAGATGGTTAATTTTGTTTGGAGCCCCGTACAGTCATTAAAATCGCCCTTCATCCAATTATAATTCTATAAGCAGTATGTTTGAGACAGTGAGATGGACGAAGGAGTGGTCGACCCGTATCATAGCTACATATTTACACCATTTGTCTTGTTTTTGTTAGTTATTCGTACTTGATCATGCCCTTATCTTTTCATACCTAGACGTACCACGGCTTTAATTTACCAGTAGGGAGCATTGTTTGGTTACTTCCCGACAAAGTTAGTGACAACTTATTTGATTCATTAACGAGCATCGCTACATTTCTGCTCATCACCCCATAACAATAACTTGAATGACACATCAGGATGGTCCAGATAGTGTAACGAACATAGCAGGACACTTATAACCAATTCCGCTCCGATACCCCACGAAAATACGTTAGTTGACGTAACGCTTACTCCATCGCTGAGTGTGTGTCAATGATTGCGTGAATTTTTCAAATTGATATCATTCCCCAGGGAAAGGATTTACCCTAATCTTTTTTCAAAGCAAAAAAAGTGTCTTTTATAACTGAAGTGCCTGACACAATGAACCGATGACCCTTACATGAAAACAAATCAGCCATGTTTTGTCAGCTCTTATGTAAACATGTTCAATTTTATTGTTCAAAATTAAATTCCGTAAATTTTGGCGTTGCCTTTGGAAGGAAAACAAGTTATTTATATTTTAACTGGAACCTAATTAGTTGATTTTATGAAAATATCAACGATCACTTGGGAATATTTTAACGGTCTTGTCTTCTTTTCTTTAATATTTTTGCTCGCGGTTATTTATATTGAATCAGTAAATTTCTATAAATAATAGTTTTCACGTTGTTGTTTTTATAAATAATATTCAAATTGACAAACATAAAAAAACAATATTTGTCCATGTCAATAAAAACATACATATACATGTATTGTAGACGTACGAATAAATATCAAATGGTGGTAAAATGCTGAGTCAATTAAGAGGAGGGGGTGGGGGATTCAGAAAAATCAGTATTCTTGATGTCTCTGTGGTGTGAGGATATATGTTTTTTTTTATTTCTTCTCAGGAAAATAGTAAATACACATGTTAATCGTAAAATTGTTATTAAATATTTATCAACATAAAGCATGTACAATACACGGAATTGCCCATTATAGGGTTAGAGTTGTAATGTTTAACGCCATTTTCAACAATTTTCAGTTATTTCGTGGCAGTCATGTTTATTAGTGGAGGAAACCGGAGTACTCGGAGTAAACCACTTGCCAATTACATAAGAAGATATTTGTTCGAATAGATGTTATATATGATCATTCAAGAGAGACAGACCAAGAAACATAGCTCGATTACGAACACACTGTACCATCTCCACGTGCTATTTCGGTATTCTAATTACGAAATAAATCATGGAAGCCAGAATGTGTTGGGAGTTTTAACATGGATTGGCGGATATTAGTATTTTATCCCGAGCCAGAAGCGAGGGATAAAATTTACTAATATCCGCCAATCCATGTTAAAACTCAAAACACATTCTGGCTTCCATGATTTATTTCGATTTTGATATGTCTAAGAGTACAAATATGGTAGTATACTTTGATTGGAAGACGGTAATTTATACATACGCTTACGGAAAATGTCGCACACAATTTATGTAACTCGAACAATACTGCGCCCTCTATCGGCATTATTCGGGTCACAATTTATGCTGCCAATGGAAACGTCAGTAACATTCATCGGCGCATGTGCTAATGAGATAATACGAAGAAATAATTCTGTCTTTTTTTAACAAAGGGAAAGAGTGAGGTCATGTTAGAATTGGTCATTTAAGGTTATTCCAGAAACGCGTTGTGCGCACTAAATTTGACATCTACGTTATTATTTTATTTGTTATTATATGTGTTATTTATTATTGGGTCTATAAAATAAATAATTTAACATTAATCATATACACAAAATGTAAATGTAAAAGAAATATTGTTTTTAGTTATCTTTAAAATAGATATTGAGGTCCAAACATGTCACACTGACTGATGTTTTAATTAACTGTTATTATATAAATCCAAATAAACGTGTTGGTCTAGTACACTTACGACATCCTCATCAAATTACAACTTATTCTCGCCATGATATAGCTGATGAATTGCTCACTTGGTCTTTAAACAATAATCCCTCACTCACCATCATACATGTTGTACCTGTTCGATTGGTTACACAACTCGGGTCTATCAATGTTTGTAGGGTGGCTAATGTCATATTTACGCTAATTGTGTCTGTTTGCAGTATAGTGGTGTCCGATACAAATTAGGGTTGTGTTTTTGATTTATTTGTTTTCGTCTTGTGTACCTTATGTTGCCAGTTTCTCTGGATTGTTCATTATTTATTGCTCCTTCGGTATTCTCTAACGCTTACGGCGAGCATAGTTTTTTTTTTAATCAAAAACCCTATAAAGATTCGAACCATTACGTTCTACTGACAGGCATACCCGGTATTACAAACTCGGATGATCTTTAAAGGCAACTAAAATATTTATTTATGAAGACAGTTATACCCTTGCTGGGTTCATGCAGTTGTTTGTTCACATAATACCGGTACATGTATTTATTTATAAAGTCTTCTACTACTCTTGATAACTATTAAAAATGTAGGTCCCCGTCTACTCTGAAGAAAGTTTAACGGGTTGTCAATGGAGACCAGACGAAAGATGAATCTCGGATGAGTTGTATATGTTATCTAGTTGTCGGAGCCAATGCCTATGTGATCTCTGAAGAACTATTAATGTCGCACTAGCTGTTTGGTTTACATGACCGTAAAAACTGAATGTCATCTATTAAGTTCCTATCCTGTCAACACATTTATATCATTATTACCAGGAGAACCCTCCGCTTTAATGGATTTGTATGTTTGTCGGCTAGTTTTTTTTTAAATATTTCATAGAAAAAGATTATTCACTTTGCAGGTATTGACAAAATAATATAACGACCTGAAATTTATTGGAGGCTGTCCTTGACAATAGCAGATACAAACCTCTTTTATTGTAGGAAAAACCAAACCAGGACGTTTGGATATACCTCCTCTTCCTCTGGTGGGGTGATCTAGCAATGTAAAGTACAGAAAATATATGTCTAAATATTCCTCACAAAAAAATGACAGTTTCGGTATACATGCTATACATATGGGTTTCTTAAAAAAAGATATTCTGTGTATGATTTATGCTAAATTGAGTTGCCCTTGAACATAATATAGGTATATCTATTTGTTCCAAAAAAAAATTTGTTCCCCTTGAATTTCATTAATTCTAAAATATTCCAAAGAAAATTGGGCGGTAAGCGTTCTTGATTTAGAATCTGGAGAAGAAAAAAGTATATTAAAGAGACACCGTGATCTACCGTTCTTTCTTTAATCCTCGGATTTAGTCCTTTAACAATGGTAATAATTGTTTCTCACTTTCTCTTTCTAGATTTCTTTTGGTCAATTTCCTGTGGAGACGTGTTAATCATAAACCTTATTATTAGACGAGATTATAAAAATATAAACCTTTTATTAGTAAATAATATACTTTGATATTGCCGCTTATAGGAAGGTATGGGCTGAACTGTACCCTAAAGAAGGGAGGCATGGGGTTGGATTTTTTCTTCTAGCTCCCGTCGGTCGGTTAAATACCTGCAGCTAGAATTAATCTTGAACTTAGTGCATCAAGATTTAGTATGAACTCAGAGACATCAAATAGATGCACGTTTTTGAAAACAGATTAAAACGAAAACAGGCATGGCAATAATATAACTTTATATAGATCAACATGTTTGGTTGTTTATTTCTTCTTCTTTCAATTTATAATACCAACAGTTCTTAGATCAATTAAAAATCGGGTCCGTTGTGGTCGGGGGATCGCATGGTAGTTGAATTTATAACTATCTATGCAATCAGTGCCTATCACCACTAACGTTGTGAATTCGAATCCCGGCCAGGCGAGGTGTACTCGGTACAACATTATGTGATAAAGTTTGTCAGTGACTTGCGGCAAATCGATGGTTTTCTCCGGGTACTCCAGTTTCCTCTACCAATAAAACTGACCGCTACGATATAACTGAAATATTGTTGAAAGTGGCGTTAAATACCATAACTCTCACCCTCAATTTATAATACCAGCCGTTCTTAGTTCAATTAAAAAAAATCATTTAAGGCAATAAGTGTTACTGATTTTTTTCAATTTATTTTTTTTAATCCATTAATACGGTTATTTTTTTTTAATCTACACTGTCCTATACTTTAATGCATTAACCTTTTAATACGATATAAAAAAATTAGAAGAAGAAGAAGAAGCACCAAAGATACTAGAGTCATACTACTTCTAGTAAACAAACTTCGATCATGAAGAAATAAGAAACTAATGCGTTGTAAGTTTATTGAATAGCGTCAATTGATCTGTGCGTCGCACACCTTTACATGATCAATAGGAAATGTTTGACTTTCCGTTACCGGAAATTTGCGTTATTCTAAAGAACCGTTAAAAGCTACGATTTTCACCGACACGGAAACTGAACCGGATGCAACAATGCATTAAAAGACAATGTAATATCACAGGAGAAAGGAGTACAGATACAAGTTCTGTCATTCAAAAGAAAAAAACATTTCATGGAGAGTCTAAGGAATCCTTTTAGAATAATGATCGTGTAACAAAGACAGTGAAGTAAAATACGAGGAACCGTTCTCTTTTATAAAATATATGAAGATGGACTACCTAATGATTGCTGTATAGAGAGTATGAATGACTTTGTTATAGTCATGTATATATGCCGGTAGTGAAACAATTTTTTGCAAGCATGAAATGATGATTAAAATCATTGCAGTGGAAATAAAAACTCTTGTCAGAAATATAGCATTACCGCAATGCATATGTTGAAACTAGGGTGTGTGTACAATGTATATATATATGTATATGTCCTCAGTTTACATGTAGATAACAAGTCGTATTACGCTACGAATGGTGTAGTACAGATTCTCTTATAACTCTCGTTGTTGTACTTAATGGGGGTGGGGGGGGGGGGGGTATATGGTGCTTCACGCCACTTTCAACAATATTTCAGTTATATCGTGGCGGGTGTACAGAATGTATCAAAACATATGTCTCTTGGGTATTGTGATAGATTCAAAATGATTAAGATCACGATTACGTCAATGGGTTGAACTTCCGTGTATCGAAAGAAACACGCCCTTTTGACACATTAATATGCTTAATCTATGGCTTTTAGTTGTAATATGTTGAAAATTGAAACTGATTTCAACTGCAGAAATTTCAGTCTATAGTTGGTATAGATATATATTATAAGATATATCGTAGTTTAATTCCCTGCATGCTGGTTAACGTGAGATATTGTTCTCATTGTATGGTGGAATCTGAAAACATGCATCGTGCTTTTACAAACTCAGCTGAAAATGGTACCCTATTTATGCACATAGTATATTCCTTTGGACATATTAAGGACACATTTTGCGAAAAAGATCAAAAACGTATTTATGGGTATCTAAAACCGCATATGCTTAGAGAAGTAATTTGATTGGTTTGTTATTGGTGTTTAACGCCACTTTCAACAATATTTGATGGTAAATCCAACTACCATACACTCACGACCACGACCACCATTTGGCATTGTAATAAAAAAAATTGTGATTTAAGAGGAAGAATTTCTTTCTGCAATCAAATGAGACAGCAAAATCTTACTACTGATAACTAATGTCCACAATATTGCAGATACTATGCAGGAGATATCGAAAAATATTTACCCATCAATTGAAACGTAGTTGGATTATAAGTGAATACGAGAAACTCAATTGAATAGTACGGAAGGAAAGTTTTAATACTTGACCACTAATTAAGATGCCGAGTCCTTGATTACCGGACATAGAGAAAACATCACCACATCCGCGTTTGGAAAAAGTAGCGTTATATTACACTTCATATTGCCGTCAGTATGGAGCCTAGAGAAGAGGGTTTATGAATTCTGTTTACAGTAAACAATACTTATTAGATTTCTAGAACAATTTCTAGGTCTTAGGATTTAAATAAGTATTTATTAATTAATATTTAGCAAAAATTCAACATATCGACGTAATTCTTATTTTATACACAATTATTTTTTCCCTGTAGAAAGCAGATCGTTGGTACATTGTGTTTTTTTAAGATTAACAAGCCCTCGAATATACGGTATATCAGAGTATTTAGTGGATATCTGGGTACAGAAACAACAACAGTAAGGCACAAAGGGAAAACAAAAAATAAGGACTACCACAATGCTGGGAATCTGAGAACATGCTCTTATAGTCATTAAACATTCGAGTCAGATTTTCGTACTTCTGCACCTAAATCGAAAAATCGGTGGTTTGATTTGCTGTTGTTTTTTTTTAGTACCAGTTTAAGATTACAGTAAGACCAGATGCAAGAGCATAGTTAGTATTTACTATCATGGTAACCTAATTCTTAAAACCAATTACAGGGTCCTGTCTTTTCTACTAGTCATCACAATTGGATGTATACCACGACAACACAACGATATGTTTATTCACAAGTAATTTTAGTTTTAAAATATACAAGAAAACTTTATATATTATTGGTGTGGTGCTTTTTATTCTAATTGTATCTAAAGATAATCAAATTTCTTGAAACTTGATGAAGAAAACCCTAAAATGAGTATTACAAGCTCCGGTAATGAATGTATCGAATAAACTGTCAAAAGTTCCGAACAAGAAAGTGAATTTTAAACACCATAGAATTGTAGACAATTACATACAATAAAACTGTTAGTTATTATATAGTATCTATTGATACGATTTTACCACATCATTGCTTGTTTCTTTACAAAAAATATCTTTTATTTGAATGCCAAAATAAATATTCATTTTTCTATAGAAACACATAGACGGACTTCGCAATAACCATCAAGGACCAACCGCGCTTTTATTGTATGTTTTATTTTACAATACTAATAGCCATGGTGCATTTCCATATGGCGGGAGTCGTCATGTATAAAAACGGCTATATAGTTTCCTATTCCGATTGTCATAGAATTTGTCTCGCTTTGTGTTTAATAAGAAATCACTTGTCTGTTATTTGTTCAGTTCTATGAGTACCTTGCATTTATAATATAGCATCTGCCGCCCAAGATGAAGCATAAAAATACATTTAACTTTTATGTATATGTATTAAGATCAGTTTTACGGATATAAACCCGTGAGAAATCAAATAATGATAAAAGCTAAAATTAGATTAAGTCCCGCTCCTCGAATGGACAAACCACATAAACGTCGCTTTAAAGGAATCTGCCCCATACTTCCAAAACGTGTCGAATAAAATGACCGCATGCATCCATTTGCAAAGAAAGAGTAATTACTATAATATTATTCATATCACATTGAAACCTTTGAGTGAGTGAGTGAGTGAGTGAGCTATATTATGGCGAGAACAAGTTAATTTTCAATGAGAGAAACAATTGATATTTTTTTCAAATTCCAACAATTTTATTATAAACAGTAAAAATGTTGTGCGAAATATCATTAGCTATTTGTACATAAATATTCAACAACGTATGATATGTAAGTTTAATGCTATTTGTTTTTGAAACGCGTCGTGTGCACTAAATTAGATATATACAATGTATGTATTTTTCAACACTGTTTAAGTTATATCGTGCCGATCAGTTTTATTGATTGAGGAAATCGGAGTACCCGGAGAAAACCACAGACCTGTCGGAAGTCACTGACGATTTTTAGCACATAAAGCTGCACCGGATGCACTTCACCATTAAAAGGGATCGACTTCGTTGAGTTAGTGAGTGAGTGAGTGAGTGAGTGAGTGAGTGATTTGTTGTTGTTTAAAGCCAAATGAGCAATGTTTCAGCTATATCACGACAAGAACACGTGGAGCAGGAACTGCTACCCTTCCGGAACACCTGAATTCACCCTCGGTTTTTAGTGGGGTTCGTGTTACTCGATCTTTAGTTTTATGTTTATGTTTTGTAGATCGATGTTTGTCCTTTTGTACTTATTTTCTTGGGCCATTGTGTTGTCAGTTCTTCGATTTACGGATTCTGATTACCCCTGAACTCTTCTTCTTAAATTTAGATGATGATGATGATGATGTCTGGTTTGTACTAACACAACACGTTTAGTCTGATTTTCATATTACTATCTCACTGTAACTGAAACAACAGTTTGTGGATAGACATTTCCCCCACTCGGTTACATCATCCTTATTCCGAACAAAGTATTCCTTATTCCTAAATGATGCGTGGTTGGCGGAGAAACAGCAAATATAAATTCTATATTATTTGATTTGACTCGACTGGGGTTCGAAACCACGATCTACCGCTTTCGAGGCCAGAACGTTAACTGTTCCGCCACTGACGAGGTCAGTGGTGTAGCTTACATGTATGCTTGAGAATCCACATCATTTTGGTAGAAAAAACACAGACGAGAAAGACGGAGAGCGCTTCATATTGTAGACAGTGTTCGCGCATTCAGCGAGTGTTCGAGTGGTAGTTGTTTAACACCAGCTCAGCAATTTTTCAGCTATATCATGGCGAGAACAAGTTAATTTTCAATGAGATGATGATGATTTCCGCTTTGTACTTAGTTGCATTTTTATAGTGCTAGCTCACTGAAATAGACATGTCACCGCTCTGGTTCCGAGCCAGCCAGTCTTTGCCCTTTCTCTTTAATGCTGCGTGCTTAGCGGCACTCTGTGAAGGTGCAACATAGTTTATAAAAATTGTAAGCAACATCAATAAAACAACAATTTGAAGAAGAAAAAAATGCATGTTGTCACAATGTAGTATTTTATCAATGATAGCCGCTTTGTAAATGAAATATAAGACCACAACACTATCAAAAAATAATATGTATAATATGTATGGCTTGATAGTTACTCCTTTAATCTTAATTGTAGTGGGTTTTTTTGACTGATGATTCAGGAAAATTAATAAGACTATTATTATTGTTATTTTTTACCTTCAACCTGACGTGACCAATTCTTATGAATATCTTAATGATCTCTTTCAAATGTAATTTCTATGTAACACATTCACTGTTGAAACAAAGTACTCGAATGTCGTACTCCGAGGTGTACGGATAAGGATGTAATGGTGTTTAACGCCACTTTCAATAACTGAAATATTGTTGAAAGTGGCGTTAAATATAATTCCCCCTTACCCGTGATGTGTCTCTCTACCTGGAGTAAAAATGATTTTTTGGGTAATACGGGCCCCATCATTTACTGTGGTATTTTAACAGCACTTTGGTATATAACGGTTTCTCTTAATTGAAGGAAGTTAGCACATGATGTACATTTCATTGAAGATGAATTAGTATTGGGTATTTTTTTCGTTCGTGTTATTGAATATATGCTATTCCGTAGTAATAAATTCATTAGAATTTGTCGCTGTGTGATCTGATAGTAAGAAAAATAATTAGCGTTCATTTTTGAGGAAACAGTTTTCCTATCAGATTTGTGTTTAATTAGTAATATTTCTTTCGTGTCCTTTTATTGGAAATTATTTGAAAAGTGATGAGTTATAAAGATTCTGAATAAAACATCTGAAGATAACTGCGAAAATATGCTCTTGTCTACACGCGCCGATTGGAATTAGTCAGTCTGCTGAGGCTGTTAGCGGGTGCGATGTTCATAGAGAGAACGTGCGTTAAGGCGATAAGCCAATCGCACAGTGTCATCTTTTCCAGTATCGTCTGCTTCACAAATTGAAGAATGGTTTCTGCTCCAATTTATTACTTTTTGAATGATATCTCGACCTTTCAGAAACAGACAAGTGTTTCTTAGAAAATGTCTTTCACCATCATGGAAATTCTATATAAGAGCACGGTAAACAATAGCCTATTGGATTAGATGATACAGATAGAGCGCATACGAAGAAAATTATTTACTAGAATTCTACTTAACTCTTTGCTACGGTTCGAAAAGGTTCATTCTACCCGATATTTCGTCAATGTATTGAAATGTGATTGAGCGTTAGGTTTTTGGTGTTTAACGCCACTTTCAACAATATTTCAACTATATCGTGGCGGTCAGTCTTATGGGTGGAGGAAACCGGAGTACCCGGAGAAAACCACTTGAAATGTGATTGAAAACTGGGTACTTTAGAAAATATTTGCCTATTATAAATAAATCTTTATTTGGCGCGTTTTTGTATATATATATACAACGAAGGTAATTCGCGGCTTAAATGTGTTCATGTACAGTGACTAAATATATTAATATGGGGTGTATTTTAACTTCTTCCCATCGTATTTTTTTTTTGTATTTGAAAGCTGCAAAATTTTTTTTTACAAATAAATGTTCACATATGTTGCACGTATCTTTTGGAACATTTTTTTTTAAGAAAGACACGTTTCAGACAGAACTGAAAATAGTTATGTCCCAATTTTATCATTGCTTTTATTTAGATAGACATATTACCTCTTAGTGATTGTTTGGTCGACATACGTTCATCATAGAGAAAACGTATCGTTTGACGACGAATTGTCGAAGCAATGTGTACGAGGTGATATCTCTTAATTCATGGTTAATTTAGAGTTAATATTTGTAAAGATATCGTGTTATATTTGATTAGCTAGATCATTTAAAGGACGAAAACTAAAGGAAAGTCTTGTGTAATCAGACACTCATGTTTACATTTTCAATAAAAATTTAGTCATAAAAAGAGTGCCACACGAGTGTTTCTAGAACGAGTTAAAACGATATTGACTTTTTTTTTAACTGTGAGAGATTGAATTCTTACTATAAATCGTTACAAAATAAGCAGATTTACTAGAAGAGGGAATTATTGGACGTGATATGTTTAATACTTGTGTATTATCCGGAACTCAAACATAAATATTGTTATATATCTTAATAATGCACTTCGGTGCTACTATTGCCCAAACATTTTTGTAAGGTAATATTTTGCTATAATCAAGGATTATATAGTATACTATATACGCCCTCTGTATAATAAGAAAGAAATTGTATGTCAGTCACAGTCAAAAACTTTAATTTTCGATTTGAAGACAAGTTTGATGTACCAGTTATACAAATTTTATTTAGTTAAAGATAAATAGACTGTAATATGCGCTCGAAAGGGAATAAGTTTTAATTCCCTTCTATGCTTCAAATTTTCTGACTGACGGGGGAGGAGGGCGCGGGGGCGGCCTGTAAATTAGAAGTAACGAGAATTCGTTTCATAATTTGAAATACTGTATATCAGAAACACGCAACAAGTTATATTTCTTATGCAATAACTAATCATATTTAATCTACCCTAACTTTATCTGACCTAATCCATTCTCTATTTTTTTTGCCAATAGTCTATTTATTTTCTCCCACGTCACAATCTCACATTTCATTGTCTCTGTTTTCAGTATAAGGCATCTCTTTCATTCCTTCAAAGGTAAACTTTGTTCATAAAAAAAAAATTTACTTAATAGTCCACATACACATAATTTGAAAATTATTTTGTGTCGTTTTTATTTCAATATGAATTACATTTTTGCTCATACATCCTGCAGATTGCATCTTTCTTTCTTTTATCTGTGTGTTACTTGTAAATGATGGTGTTTGTTATAGAGTTCTTTTATCTGTGTGTTACTTGTAAATGATGGTGTTTGTTATAGAGTTCTTTTATCTGTGTGTTACTTGTA
>MJUT01058264.1:545262-558560 GCA_002080005.1 Gigantidas platifrons
GTTATAGAGTTCTTTTATCTGTGTGTTACTTGTAAATGGATGGTGTTTGTTATAGAGTTCTTTTATCTGTGTGTTACTTGTAAATGGATGGTGTTTGTTATAGAGTTATTTTATCTGTGTGTTACTTGTAAATGGATGGTGTTTGTTATAGAGTTCTTTTATCTGTGTGTTACTTGTAAATGGATGGTGTTTGTTATAGAGTTCTTTTATCTGTGTGTTACTTGTAAATGGATGGTGTTTGTTATAGAGTTGACAATTGCTGATTATTAAATTTCTTCCAAAAAAAAAGCTTTTTTTTTATACCATAATAACCAATTTAGAAAAAAAATATTAGCATAAAAAAATGAATTCACAACTTTGACGATTTTCTAATTTTTTTGTTTTGAAACATATCTGATAAAAATTCCATACAACATGAGAATATGGATAACAAAATTAAGACGGTCTAACTTGGAAATTACTCTGAAAACTGAGAAGATGTAGAGTATTCTTGTGAAAGAACATACATTTAGTATATGCTATGAAAATATTGGAGACGAATTCCATTATCTATTTACTTGTAAGTCTCCAGAACTGGTAAGAATTAGAGAAAACCTGATGTCTAAATATTATACAAAGTATCCTAATAAAGTGCTGCTATCCTACTGCAATGTTAATTCATATAAAAATAAGTATTATCTTTTATTCGAAAATTTGATTATGTTTTGTGAAACATTAATATCATATCATATTTTATAACTGGTACTGTGTGTTCATTTTTGTTATATTCCATGTTTGATATTATATATTTACCCCCATGTTACACATATATGTGTCTGAGCCACATTCAACAAAATCTTGAAATTTTTACGAACAGTGTAAATGCTCTATACTAAAAATATGTATTATTTATTTATTTATTTATTTATTTATTTATTTATTTATTTATTTATTTATTTATTTATTAAAATCATATAATTTCTTTATATTACCGGCAATCACATCAAATCATATCACTGAGCTCGCTTAGTACAAAGAGCAAAAAAAGTCACGATTGCTATTTAAAAACTTTTTTGTTCTATTCTTAAATATAAATTTCCGTTTTAATAAACAAAACATATCTTGATAATAAACACTATACCCTTATACCATGTTCTGATAACGGTATTTCCTGTTCTTTTTGAACAAGCCGTATTTTGTTGTTTTTTGTTTATTCATTTTTTCTCATAAAAAGGAAACAAGAAAATAATGGGAATCAGAAGATAAATAAATACAGTGCCATGATTTTAAAACAAAGCATTTATGTGCGTTAGGATGTGACCCCTCTCGTTCGCTCTCTCCCTCGTGTCACGATTAGTTGACGTTTCCTGTCCCTTTTCAGAAAGTAAACAAATTTATTTGTAAATACTTTATTATCGTTTTTGTTTGATTTATTTATTTTGACATCAAACCAGGATTTCTAAAATCCTTTTCCGATGTAAATCGTTATATTTCCGCTCATTATGAAATAAAATTATGATGCATTGAATTAAGAATCCGCATCATAAATTGTATCAAAATTAAAAACTAATATTAAATTTGACTACTGAATGAAACGATAGGAAATGTCTACTAATTTATTTTGTTTGATTCAGTTTATCAGGGAATTATTTTTTCTTTTTAAATTTTGCATTATAACAACATGTATAAGTGAATTAAATGTCGATTTTCAAATTTGAAGAAAAAACAAAACAAGCCCAATATTTATGAAACGTGTCAAGCTATAATAACACATTAGCGATTTTAGTCTAAATTTGGCATTATTAGCTTTGGGATGGCAGTTAGAAGCAAAACATATCTTGACAGGCTATATAAAAAAAAGGGTTGTCATGCAAGCGTGTATGAACGGAGCTTCTCATTAAATAATTTCATATTCTCCTGATTAAAATTGTGACTTATTGTTATAAAAACAAAATGTCACATTTTAAATGTATAGATTCTAACTTTTCTTCCCCCCTGTACAAGATCGTACAGGTATGATGATAATTACTGTTGTTTGAGCTAAGAAGATAAGCTCCCTAAAGAAGATTATAATCATATCTACCATTAACATGTGCTTATTCGTACTAATTTTCACAATAAAGGCTAAATTTTAATTAACTCGTCTTTCAAGGCTTGACCTTACTGTCGGGTCTTTTTTGATGTCCTTTCGGAGTCCTTAATTTCGAGATTTCTTGTTGGATACCTATAGAGAATTTTTTACAAGATTTTGAAATCTTTTATTTTGACTCAGAAGGGGTTCGTCTTAAATCAGTATGTTCCTCCTCAATGGCTTGTTTGTTTGCACCAAAAGCTTTAACTTTGGGGATGAAAATTACGTTAACTCTTTAATTGCTAATTAATTAACAGAGCAGCGCACACGTCGATTCTTGCTCATCTGATTAAATCACGAATCATACTGTATACCAATTACTAGTGCCGTAGTGGCTCTTTGATCATACAAAATACCGTTAATTCGCACAGTATAGTTGTCACATTAATTCCAAATGAGATTTGATTGTCAAATCCAAAAAGAAAAGAATACATTTCTTTTGTGTGTGTAAAAGAAGAGTTCAAACTAAAATACGTATCCTCCTGTTTTCTTCTTTCAACTTCAAAGAAACTCCAGAATAAAAATGCATCATATAAAAGATTCAATTAAGAATTGTTTTACATATATCTTTTAAAAATAACATATCTTTTATTCTCAATAAACCATCCTAATTTGATATGATATGCAACATTTTTTTTTATTTGTGCATCTTCTCTTAAGGAACTTTTTAAGGGACACGATTTTTCTTAATGATTCATCGTTCTGTCCTCCTTTCTGTTTATTAAACAAAACAGATATCGGCAATATGCAGATAAATATTACATATTTGTCATTGAAATAAAGAAATTACAACAGCTAAGGTTGACAGAATTTCCCAAGAAAGTAAAGTAACTTTCGAAACACTTCCAAACATTTTCCACCCCCCCCCCCCCACCCCCAATTTATTTCTTTTATAGTATCAAGCTCTAAATCGTACATTTTTAACTCTTTGCAAGTCTAATATGGACGTTTAATTAATAAAATAAAATTCAAATATTTATGTATATATAAAATTATGCATATAACAGTATATTTGGTATGCTTAGCTGTGAGTATTACAAAGTTTTATAATCTGAATTTAAGGATAATATTAACATTTTAAGTAGATTCAATCCATTTTTATTCTGCACGCTGAATTACACACACACATATATATATATATATATATATATATAATTCTTGAACTGGTTTACTCATTTTGATGAACTGTTGTTATTCTTAGAAAAAAAATCTAGAAAAACCCCATTCTTATTTGAATTTTCAAATGATAATTTTTTATCCCTAAATTCCTCTTAGGTTATTTATTCCAACATTGGTCAGAAAACAACTCCTACATGTATGTTTTCGATTCTTATTTCTTCAATACAGCATGTGTATTTTATTTGTTCTATATATATTTTTTTATTTACATTTATTAATAAACGTTTCAACCCTTTGCACTTCACTCGAAAATCTAACTTGTTTTAATCATGATATAAGATTATTTTCATTTAATTATTTATTCTATTTTTTTTCACTTTTATTATTTATTTTTTGCTAATAAGAAAATTCAATTAGAAAAAAAATGCAGCGAAATCATTTTTTTTTGACAGAGTAATCCGATTTGATTGGCTGTGAAAATTTAAATTGGGCGGAGCTTAAATTTCGCACGAGTACTGGTACAAGTAGGCGAACACATAGCTATATCAATCATTGTTTATTATTTATTGTCACCGAATTAAGCCGTGCTTTACACAGTTAAGAAGATTCTAGGCTTAGAAGTAATTCGACAATTTTGTATTTTACTCGAAAGATTTTCGTCTTAAATTGTTGGCAGAAGACTATATACTTTTTTAATCCGCCAGTTTTTAACTTGAAGTTTTGAGTTCACTAACATTTAATTTCGATGCGACACTTGTAATACGGATTATCCCTATTTACAACAGGTGATCGGTTGAAAAAATACAGACTTTATACACAACCTATATGACCAAAGCAGGTAAGAATTAAATTAAGATTATACTTATTTAATTTTCTAAATTGGGTATTAAATATTATAGTCAACATGAACCTACCTACCTTACTTACTTAGAAACTACACAACCGAGTGTATCAAGTCAAACAATATATACATGGATTATATACTTATTTCTTTAAAATATCTGGAATAATTTTTACTATGTATCTAAAAATGTCTTAAGATATAGCTTTGGTTTGAGAATATATTCACAGGACACAAGAAATGTATAATATTGTAGTGTAAAATGACAATCTAGCAATTTTTACCTGGAAATAAGGATTTTATTTTTATAAACATATTTTTTTTTAAATGTCCGTGGAAAATTGTAACATGGGACTTGGCGCAGACCAAAGTCTGGAAGGTAAGCGAACAATATTTCGCAGACACAAAAAAATATGAAATACTTTTTTTCAGTATTTCACAAAATACATAATAATTTGTACCAACTGAGATACGTTATTTTTATTTAAAAAAATGTGATTTGATAATAGTATTCTAATTGTCTAATAGAAATTATATAGTAATTTACAAAAATACGGCGGAAATATTTACAAGTGGACGGACTTTGATTCTCCGAGTAGTTTGACCACATCTCTACCTTACATCATTTAGTTCGTGGTGACACTTAAATTATCAGATAACACTGACAAACATGGCCTCCTTCTGTGTACAGTTCAAAGCTCTTATCACACAATTTTATTTATTCCAAATATAGCATTTATAATTTTCAAAATATAGTTATATTAATACATTTGTAAATTTGGCAGAAATATTACAAAAATATTAATATATAATGTCATGAACCTTTATATTTCCATTATAATAATATCCTTCAAAAATCTGAATATTTTTTATAGCATCTTTTTTTTAATTTAAGGAGGTATTAAAACTAATTTTGTATACCTTCTATTACAACCTAAATAAATCTGATTATATACATATTTTAAATCGGAGGTGACTTTTGATATTATTCGGATCTATTAGTACATATGCGAATTTTATATTCATATTTTCGTTTGTTTGCCCCACACCAAAGCAAAGAGTATTCTGTTTACGTTACGGAGTGAGTTTATTCTGCCAAACATACTGGCCGAAAGTAAACACTGTCAAATGCCCAATGGTCCTCACTAATGAATTTGTTCTTTCTATACAAATTTGTTTTTGTCAAATAGTTCCCTTAATTTGTGTTGTTCGTGTTATCAAACTAAATCACAGGAAAAGGCAATATTTACTTTGTAAGTTACGCTTTTTTAAATGCCAGAAATATTGTTTGCTAACTATTAAGCATGATATTTCTCCATCTATTTCGTATGTTTAATGATCAATGTTTGAATTTTAGAATATATTTTTGCTTTAGAAATATGGTTTACAATATTAAACATAAGAATAATACTATCTACATAAAAAAAAACCAACAAACCAACCAACCAGATTTGTTTTCATCTGTTGTGAACGTAAATATATATATAGGAATCCATGTGACGTCAAAAATTTTAATTTACCAAAACTAAAATATATTTTTACAATAATGGCAGATTAAGGAAAACCCTACCCAAAATACGAAAAAAAATTCCATCTAACTGTTAAAATTGTTCAATTTCGAACCAGATTTGAAAATAACTAAGATGTAAACAAACAGTAACGTTAAGTATTAACGCCACTTTGGCACAAGCATATCTTCTGCAAATATGGTTTCTGGGCTTGTTTTATCAAAACATTTACTAGTGATATCGATGAATTAGTGACCTGTGTTCATTTAATTAACAGAAAGAATAATTGATTGTTAGGAGACAAAACTCGCGGGAGATCGTCATAATTGTCACCAAACATCATGGATTTGATTGGTCAACTTCATTCTGTTGTCCAATCAAATCCATGGAAATGTGATGACAGTCAGTCAGCAAGGTGGGATTTAAAAAGTGGGTGTCAAAAGAAGGAAAGACAAAATGAAAGATAATTACCCATCAAGCGTATCGTACAACAATAGACGGGTCAAATAATTGTATCGTTGGAAAGTTTAACATATATACTAATGGTTCATTTCATGCTTGACCATTAGTAGCGAACATTTGAATTATTGTGACACCTGTGTTGATCTCTTCATCATTAACTCGTTGACAAATAGAATTGTGATAAAAAAAAGGACATAATCTTACAGTAAAAAGTGATATTTTAATTTGATAAATGCATCTGTTTACAGTTCCTAATAGTGGGATTTCCGAACAGGACTCACAGAATCCAAACACGGATAACTACCTGGAATCCACTTCACCTGATCATCATCTCCATCATCCAGCAAGCATGACTAGCATCGCCTACAGTCAACCATCAGTCTTACCTCCATCATCAATGTCCGCAAAGGCACCACCATATTCCGTCAACGGTCTTAGTCTAGCACAGTCAAATATGGACTTAATGCATCCTGCAATGGGATACCCAGGTAAGCTGATTGTCCGTAACTCTTGATTTAACTCTTTATATTATTGTTATTGTTTTATCTGTTCATTGTTGATTTTTCAATCGAATATTGTTACGCAAGTTTAAAACGATTTTATTCAATAAAACTTGGTAAATTTATACTAAGTAAATAAGTTGGAAACACATGTGAATTTCCACATTAAACTAGAACAGGGATGGTGAAATAATTTGATTAAAATTAGATCGAACTTCCACACTATGAATTCCTCTGTTTTGTTCATTCAATTATGTGAGTTTTACTCCGCGAGTGGCCTTTATTTTCTCCGGAAATTTCAATAATAGTTTGTTGGATGTGAATATGGTATAAATGTCTTTTGATCCGTGTGTATCCAGATCTTCCTTTGTTGGAATTCAGTATCATACTGTGTGCTTCATTCTTGTTTTATATGAACACCATCAAGTTGTAAACAAGGGCTGGTACAGAAAAATCATCGCACACCTGCATACAATATCATAACTAAAGTGTTTCAAATTCAATATTAAATCTGATAGTTTAAATTGGATATTTTTTTTTTATTTGGAAGGTTGCTAAATAATTTGTGGTTAAAGTAAAATGTTATTTTATTTTTATTTGGAATTTGAAAATCATCTGAATGGGTTGTGAACGTTTATTAATTTGAAATTCAAACCGAATGAATTTTGTATCTAATTTTACTAACAGACCAAACTTTTGATATAAATTGAAAATTTGTGTATATTGAAGAACCCGTTTTAACATATGCATTCGAAGCCCTTTCATTATGAATCAAACTCTATACAGAGAAGGAAACATTTGTCAGTGATGTACAACTTGTTTGCCGTTTGCAACATTGATTTTAACACGAACTAAATTTTAACGTTTAATTTGAAAATAAAGTGAATTGAAAAGATATTCCGAAAGTGAAAAATTTTCACATGAAAAGCCAGCGTTTTGTATTCTGCTAGTCACGAAGCCTATTCACCTATTCCCTTTCAAATCAACGGTACATTGCATTTTTATGAAGGCGATGCTCCTTTAATTGAAAAGAAAATAAAGCAATTTAGTTTGTAAATTTTGACGAGACGTTGAAGAAGCTATACGTGAAGTCACATACTTTTACAAGCAATACTGTTTCGACCGGGCAACAGTTTCTATAGGTTAATAAATAATACAAGATCGGTCTTTATACGTGTTAGATAACAACTTATTTGTTCTTGTCACAGATATTTGTGTGGTCTCCTGCAAATTTTATTGTACAGTTCACATTTTTCCTCAGACCAAACATTTTTATAGATTGTCAAATTATAGCTCCATTCGCAAAAGGAAACACATCCGTCCAATTCTTATGAATGAAGTTGTTGTCAAAATTTATGTTTTCATGGCGTCAGTCCTCTCTTCAAATAGGCAATATATCATCAAATTGTAAAAAGTGATCGACTATTAAAATTACATCAAATATGTATATTTTGTACCTTAAAAGTGGCAACAATTGCGCAATGTCCCTTCTGAATCGCCATTGTTATAATTCAAGCAGAGACATGGTTTGTGTATCTGATTCAACCATTGCGTTTGTGTTCGTTTCTGATCATTGTTGGTTATTTAGCGTAAAATATCAATATTTTCACTTTTTCATTAAAATATTAATATATTCATTTCCTCACATTGTATGTTGATCAATAAATTTGAACCAAATAAACTCGTAGTATGGATCTCTGACATCTGTTGACGGCTAGAGAAATTGTAACGAAATGGACGGGAAAATTTATTTTGATTCGAAAGAGAGAAAAAATTCGATTTTTGTATTTTATGAGCAATAAGATATTTTATAAACGAGAAAGGTGTGAACAAATTTTCCGCATAAATTGTGATATTGTAATAAAAGAGTCATTTGCATAGTCAATTCGTATATAGTGATTAGATTTTTATGTTTCAGTGGGAAATCCCCGTAAGCAGAGACGTGAAAGAACAACTTTTACCAGAGCACAATTAGATATCCTAGAGTCTTTGTTCCAGAAAACAAGATATCCTGATATATTTATGAGAGAAGAAGTCGCTTTAAAAATCAACCTACCAGAATCAAGAGTACAGGTATAACATCATTATACAAATTTTTAGTATTAAAAAAATATAAATATTGAAGAAAAAAATCCAACAAATAAAAAGTTTTCAAACTTGTAGTAAAAATATACCAGAAATACTGACCACTTTATAAAATACCAAAATAATCAGATAAATTTTTCACACGGTCCTTTATTTATCTACTTTAATGGATAATTTCTTAGATAAACATACAAATGAGAGATCATCATTACTAAGTTGTTTTCTTGTCAGCTTCTATACCTTGAGGCACACCTGATACATTCATTGTATTGTCCATTCTTGATTATGTTCAATTTTATTTCAATTCTCTACATTTCATTTAAAATCTCATTTTTCTGACAAGAATTGCTCATTCTAAAAATCTCAATTAAGCTCCGTTCCTGTACAAAAACAATTTATTCATTTGTGTAAACCAACGCAATTTCAAAATTTTATTCTTTGAAAGTTCTATCGACATATTTTATGCAAAACATACAAAATTGCTAAATTCTAGTAAGTAATTATTTCAGAAGAAAATTATTTAAGAAAAAAAAATAAATAAAACAACAAACATGTCCAAGCAGATTTGTTTTACCCATTTTTTCCGCATGTGTTTTTACATATTAGTACCCCCTTTTAAATGTGTATTGTAATATTATAATTATTGTTATGTGTTTGAGTTAGATGAAATTTAATATGGACACTTTACTATGTGTCAATGTGTTTGTCACTATTGGGTTATCTATTTTTTTTTCTTGATTGCTACTTGAAAGAAAAACACATTGATGCCATTTTTTTTTTTCTTTTAAATATGCATTTTCCTTATATTTATTTATGTATTTTATTTTTAATGGAGGACTTGTATATAAATTGTACATAATAATAATAATAATATATATTGTTCTAAAAATAATATATACCATTGTTTTGAAAGCAGTACAAATATATACATCTTAACTTACAGACAGAGGTGTAAACTTTTATATAAACACATGAAAATGATTTGTGATGAAATTAATTAACTCTTTTGGCTTTTATTTGAATTCGACACATTTAACACTCGTGTTTCTTTGATCATGAATTCGATCAATGGGATCATGAATATCAGCGATTAGATATCACATTGTTCAATACTATCTTCTATGTATAAAAAAAAACACATATCATTTTAAACCCTTTTACACATTGAGGGCGAGTGACAAATTAAACTGGGTTTCTGACGGAAACCGTATACCTAATTGATATCAGGTATACCCAATTAATTAAAGAGTCTGAACCATCAGTTATGTACGTTAACAAGTTTTTTTTTCAAGGTTAAAGTACTCGAAATAAAATATACATACATCGTATTTTGTCATAAGATAAAATTTTCAGTCGAATTATATTTTATTATTATTATTTTTTTAGGTCTGGTTTAAAAACAGGAGGGCTAAATGTCGTCAGCAACAGAAAGCACAGGAGGGAAAGCCAAAACCTCCAACACCAAAGAAATCCAAGTCTCCTCCACCACCATCAACCTCTCCAGTATATTGTAAACCTCCAATTGTTTCTAGTCCCGTCTCTAATGGCAGTATGAACACAGGATCATCTATTTGGAGTCCGGCAGCTATCCCACAAGTAAATGACATCATGAACTCAAACAGCTGTATGCAGCGAGGAGGTTATCCAATGTCAAACTCACAACCGTCCTCATATCCTCATCAAAATTACGGACATTCTTCATATTACGGAAGTATGGACTATTTGAATCATATGCAACTGCCAGTGATGACAAATCAAATGAATAATTCGGGTCTCACAAATGGTAACCAAGTTAGTTCGTATGGCTCTTTGTCGGCACAAGGCTATCCTCGTCCAGTAGAATGCGATTACAAAGACACGTCATCATGGCCTAAATTCCAAGTATTGTGAAACTTCATCTCATTTTCATTATTTAAATAAGGCATTGAACCGAACAAAGTGGTTGACATCATGTTAACCTTCATCCCACGAACTGATGCTGACGTCACAGGGCCGATATGCGCTGTCGTCTGCAGAGAGCTCGAGATTCGTGTATACATTCCACTTCAGACGATCTCATTGATGCATTGGACAAATATTGGTGAACACTATTATTCATTTTAAGATGAATGGTGACTCAATAAAGAAATACATTTTTTTTAAACTTGCCACATTTTATCCACATTGTGGAAAACCTTCAGTGCTTATTGTATAGTGATCTTATTTGTGGTGCAAACCGAATTAACAGATACAGAATATTCACCTCATGACAATCTCTCAGAAGTGTGCATAATATTTTGGTTGTCTTTCATGGTGCAGCCATTTTTAACATTTTAAATGTATATTCATCTGTCCTTCTCATAATAATTATGTTTTATTGAAATTAATACCAAATACTCTAATAATGCATTGTCTTCATATCACCAATGACAACGATTGCCAGAACGAAAATTCTATAATATAATATTTTTTATTTCTGTATGAGAGAAGAGTGATTGTTATTTGTTTATGTATAATGAGTGGTGTAATAATAATAAATTATATATTATATTTGAGATATTTTTGCGTGAATTGTGTAAATGTATTGTGCATGTCATATTCACACATTGCACAAATAAATATGTGCAGTGTGACCATTATTTACAAATATTTGGAACATTAAAAGGTTCTAATAAATTGTTGTTTGAAAACAGGTTATAGTTCTGTTGAATTTGGTCCAAATACACTCCTTACTAAACCATAAATTAGTGGTATATATCGTTTGCAGTCATCTCTTCTATGGTTTTCTCCGGATACTCCAGTTTCCTCCACCAATAAAACTGACCACTGAAATATTAGTGAAAGTGGCGTTTAACACCATAAATCAAACTTTCTATGATGGATTTGATTGAATTCTTCTGGGGTTCGACATTTCTTTATTTTTGTCTCGGTGTGGTTAAACATACCCACTGTAGTTGATCTATATACATACATGATCTACTGTATATTGGTCCAGACTGGAAATATTGGTCAGGAATGTATATATTGGTCCAGACTTCAGCTATTAGTAATGAGAATTTACGATTCTGTCGTCCTCTCTTGATTTCCGAGAGGCTGTCTTTCAAAAGGTCTCTTTATAACAAACAGTTTTTGTTGTACATATCACAAAATTAGCTTTCATGGATTTAAAAACAAGCAATAAGATATCGGAAAACGTAGGAACAGTCAAAATCGACAGCCTAAATAACACATACATGGTCGCTTAAACACAGGTCGACTTGATACAGCCACTTCAATAAAAGTGACGGGGTTAAGGTTAAATTGTATGGGCCCAGACTTTACCTCGTAGTGAAATAAGGCGATAACGCTAATATCCTCACATATAACTAGGCCAACACTCTTGTCTTACAGAACACAGAGTCCTTTTCTTGAAATTAATACATGATATGTGCATAAATATTGTCATTGTCACATGTTTAATTCTGGTTCTAGAATAGCACACACCACGATATAGTAGTAGCTGAAATATGACTAAAGTTTACGTTAAGCACCATTCCATCCATCCATCCATCCATCCATCCATCCATCCATCCATCCATCCATCCATCCATCCATCCATCCATCCATCCATCCATCAATCAATCAATCAATCAATCAATCAATCAATCAATCAATCAATCAATCAATCAATCAATCAATCAATCAATCAATAACAGCGCCGATGGCCTTCACCATCTTTTAAACTATTAGATAGTTTACAAGGCCATCGGAAGCCATATTATGGAAACAATGGTCAACTTAGAACAAAGATCTAATTGCCAATACCGTCTCTTGTCATCTGTGCGTATCATATGACGCAATATTTTTCAAAAAGGTGCTGATATCTCCAGAAAAACGCTTACAAGATAAAATGAAACGATTCCTTAAAATCCTTGACTACATAGTTTTAAGTACTAAGAAGACAGCGATGTGTAAAATTTTGAATACATGAAGAGTGAAGATGATACCAAAGGGGTAATCAGAATACGTAAATCGAAGAAGGGCAGACAACTCAATGGCCAAAAGAAAAAGTACAAAAGAACAAACAACGATCTAGAAAACTTTACACATAAAACTAAAGACCGAGCGCAACATATCAGTTGTGAAACTTTAGCTCTATGCACTGGAGCGATTGGTATATTACTTTCAAGGTGCATAAAATTTATAATAGCAAAATTGAAGTCATCTCTTTGTCAGTCTGATAGAAAGTTGACCGTTGGTGTCAAATTTGAGGTAAATTTCAAGAAAAGAGACAGATGAAGCTGTTTCTGTTTATCTTTATCTGAAGTTCTTTGGGGGTATATCAATGGAGTCCAATCAGCAAAATTAGATTTATTACTTCACTCAACATATTTGTCTGATTCATTTTGTTAATACATGTATATGACATAAGTTCAAACATCTATGATGTTAATACATGTATATATGACATAAGTTCTAACATCTATGATGTTAATACATGTATATATGACATAAGTTCAAACATCTATGATGTTAATACATGTATATATGACATAAGTTCAAACATCTATGATGTTAATACATGTATATATGACATAAGTTCAAACATCTATGATGTTAATACATGTATATATGACATAAGTTCAAACATCTATGATGTTAATACATGTATATATGACATAAGTTCAAACATCTATGATGTTAATACATGTATA
>MJUT01058264.1:575896-612825 GCA_002080005.1 Gigantidas platifrons
CCGTTACACTACCCAGTGTTAGAACGTGTAGGGTTCATATACAGTAGATGCCGTTACACTACCCAGTGTTAGAACGTGTAGGGTTCATATACAGTAGATACCGTTACACTACCCAGTGTTAGAACGTGTAGGGTTCATATACAGTAGATGCCGTTACACTACCCAGTGTTAGAACGTGTAGGGTTCATATACAGTAGATGCCGTTACACTACCCAGTGTTAGAACGTGTAGGATTCATATACAGTAGATACCGTTACACTACCCAGTGTTAGAACGTGTAGGGTTCATATACAGTAGATGCCGTTACACTACCCAGTGTTAGAACGTGTAGGGTTCATATACAGTAGATGCCGTTACACTACCCAGTGTTAGAACGTGTAGGGTTCATATACAGTAGATACCGTTACACTACCCAGTGTTAGAACGTGTCGGATTCATACATTATTTTTATGTATGCTTCCTATTGATTTTCCGTTTATGCCTCCTGTTGTCATCCCGTCTAGGGTTCATATACAGTATATATAGCTGTATGGTTCTTATTATGCTCTGTGCTTTAAATGACATGTTTCTTATTGTTACTCTGTGTTGGATTCATATACAGTATATATAGCTGTATGGTTCTTATTATGCTCTGTCGGTTACATGTGCTTTAAATGACATGTTTCATCTTGCCACTCCGATTCGGATTTATATATTGTTGTAAAATATATAAAGTATATTGCTTTCTATATATTATTGTTACTTCTTTCTGGGTTCATATGTGTATATGGCAATATGTGTGTTAGTTTCACATATACAGTACATTCATGAATTTTTGCTTTCTGTTGATATTCCCGTGTAAGGTTCATATACACGCGTTTATATAGTATATAGCGTTATGCTTTTCATTGATGCTCTGTGTCTAGGATTCATGTACAGCATATGGCATTATGGAACATATTGTTAATTAACAATGCGTTCATATACGATACATGTATGTGACTTTATACTTTCTATTATTACTCCATGGTGGGTTCACTGACAATACTAGTGACAACACGCGATTCCCTCGGCTCAAGTAGTATTCAGAGTGATAAAGTATGTGACTTTATACTTTCTATTATTACTCCATGGTGGGTTCACTGACAATACTAGTGACAACACGCGATTCCCTCGGCTCAAGTAGTATTCAGAGTGATAAAGTATGTGACTTTATACTTTCTATTATTACTCCATGGTGGGTTCACTGACAATACTAGTGACAACACACGATTCCCTCGGCTCAAGCAGTATTCAGAGTGATAAAGTATGTGACTTTATACTTTCTATTATTACTCCATGGTGGGTTCACTGACAATACTAGTGACAACACGCGATTCCCTCGGCTCAAGCAGTATTCAGAGTGATAAAGTATGTGCAGCTATGTTAATTTTGTGGTATTGCATTTTATTCAGTTGGTTGTTGTTTTTTTTGCGATATGTAGCGTTGTGCACATTATTCATTCCATTTGTACAGTGGCGTAGTTTTACATTGTGGTAACCGACGCAACTGCTCGGTAGAAAAAAATAACTGCATGAATAAAATAGAAATAATGTATTAAAATTACTCTAATAACATCTTTATTACTTACTAAGTATAACGATGTAATGTTGTGACTGACCAGTAACCAAGGAATCCTGTTAACGAGATGGGGCTTGGCACAGGAGTAAATGAACATGTGAAGAAAAAATATATTCAATAAACATGAGACCACCAGAATGGTTTATCACAATTTTTGATGTTGCATTCAATAACTCGACACTTCTTTAAGATACGTCGTTTCATGTCATCTGCTCAAAGGCGTTTCATTTTTCTATTTATAAAAATTCGACATGGTCAGTGGTAATGGAATCCATACAATACAAATTTGATTCAAATAGGCCATGACTTCTTGTTTTAAAAAGAAAAACAAAAATTTTCCTTACTTAAAATGACGGTGGTTTTTGGAGTGGGTGTTTCTGGGGGCGGGGAGTAGACCCCCTGCCTCGGTAATATTTGACCTCAAGCTATGCCCGTGCTGTGCTATTTTGGAACCCTTATTTGAATTGAGTAATACATGGTCTTAAATACACTTTTGTAGGAAAAGTTTGAAGATGTTAAAAGGGGTAATCAGCAGCCTACCCTTCCGGAGCACCTGAGTTCACCCCCGGTTTTTAGCGAGGTTCATGTTACTCGATCTTTAGTTTTTTATATATGTTTTGTAGATCGTTGTTTGTCCTTTTGTACTTTTTCTTTTGGCCATTGTGTTGTCTATTCTTCTTCAATATACAGATTCTGATTACGCCTTTGGTATCTTCAAACTCTTCTTATATCGAAGAAGAACAGACAATGCAATGACCAAAAGAACAAGAATAAAATGACAATGGTAGACAATACACCGGAAGTGAACTCAGGTGCTTCGGAAGGGTTCGTGTTGCTCGATCTTATGTGTTCTGTGTGGTGTTTTATAGAAGAAGGACAGAAATACAATGGTCAAGAGAAATAGGACTAAAATACAAACAATTGCAGGAAAAACACTACACAGAAAACATAAGATTCAGTAGGACGAAGTCCACTAAAACCATGGGGAAAGGGGGTGGGGTGGAGTGTGTGAACTTACCGCCACGATATAGCTGACATATCGTAGCCCCCTCCCTTTATTTTTATCATTTGCCGGATTCGTATACAGTCCGTGAACTTATCCACCACACTTATTTGTACCCTCTGTCTGGTTCTTATGTACCCATGTGCGTACGTATATAATATACAGTATATATTCTTAGCCTACCTACCTACATACTAGACACTTTACCGGATTCATAAACCGCAAATGACTTTTAATGAATCTTAGGGTGTATTTCTTTCGTATGTTCGAGATGTGCCGAACATGTTCTAGCGAATGAAGTGGTACGGAACACTCTGCGCGAACAAACAGAACAGTGTGCCGGGTGTACCAAGTTTTGAGGTGGTGCAGAAGGAATCAAGATGGCGGAGCCGACGATATTTTCTTTGACATAGAATTTTTTTTACACCTTACTCATTTTCCTAAAATTACGCAATACAAAATAATTGCGTGGATTTTTTAGGGGGAGGAGGGACTTTGTAAATTGTGAATACAGTCCCCTATAGTTTTATAAATCAATCATTTTGGTGCAAATTTGATTCCTGGGAGAACACACCGGGAGCTTCTTAACGTGAAGTTCCATTTCCCTCCTTCTTTATTCAATTATTTTTTTAGAAAAAAAAATTTGGTTTGCAGCACCACTGTCCCTGATGGATTTATGGGTTTCATATTATTTAAAAAAAAATACAAAATATGCCAGATAGATGCAAACTTACGCAAACATTTTTTCCTCGATACGCTCAGTCATAATCTTTTGTTTTGACTCGCGCCCCTCAATTAAAATCTCAGATCTGCCCTTTTTAAGATCTGCTCTATTTCCTACCTAACCTCTCTATACGCACGGGTGGTTTGCTATGTCACACGCACGGATATTTGAACATCGCCTTGAGGTAGGTTTATGCAGTTGTACAATTAAAAAAAAAGGAAAACTAACAAAACCAAGTAGTTCACCGAATGGCTCACATATCAGACTGCATTGTTAGCATACATTCATTGCGTGTAAACCCGTCAGTTTTGCAAACACTTCTGTATAGTTAAATGGATTTTGTGTGAACGGTATCCTTGCCCGGAATTTTAACTTTACATAAGTGTTTGCAAAACTGACAGGTTTCCACGCAATGAATGTATACTTACAATGAAGTCTGATATGTGGGCCCTTCGGTGAACTACTTATTTTTGTTAGTTTTCTTTTTTTTAAATTGTACAACTGCATAAACCTACCTCGAGGCAATGTTCAAGTATCCGTGCGTGTGACGTAGCAAACCACCCGTGTATATACGTTAAAACACTGTGAAAATTATATAATATAAAGATTACATGTATCCGTCATTTATTGTTCAGTTGCATATTTTTAGGATTCAGTAATATTATAATTAAAGGTTAAATCACGTGGAAGCAGCAACTATGGCTACAGTAACTACTGATTCTTCCAAATTCATCTCACTATCATCGTTGTCCATTTCGAGTACTGCTGACAGAAATAGAGTTAACTTATCCACCATGTTGTTTGTCCAAAAAGTTCTAAACCATTTCATTGACCTAGGGCACATGGAATGTTCGGAACATGTTCGGAACAGTCCAAAGAAATACACCACAATCTTCATCACGATTATTTATTAATACAATATATGACGCTGTCAGTCCTAGATTTTTTCTCTGACATATATTGTCCCACACACAGCAGCAGAATACGTAACATTACAAACCAGTTATATTTAATCATAAATCCTTTTATTAGAAATGTTTTGTCTATAGATAAAACATATAAATTCGTTTACATTTTATTATTAACTAAGATAATTGCAAGATTCGGACCGACGGCTTGCTTGATTAAAACATAGAAACTAAAAAAGTAAAATGATATAATTAACAGTAGGATGGACTGTGGATTTGTTTGGTAAACGATGGGTTTAATGTATCTCCTGTGAGGTCTCTTTTTCTCCACTGGCGTTATCACCTTGATCATTTACAAATGAGAAGTGGAAGTCGATGATGAGCCAATAATATCAATATATATCAGACTAGATCACTACGTCTTCGTGCCATGTCGTCATTGTCATAGCACATCCAGGTAAAAATGATAATTAGTTTTCAAAAGCATTCTTCAGGTGATATCCGACCACCGGTAGATTTCATACATTTATGTAAAACGCGCCGAGGTTAGTGAGTTGAAATCGAACCCTTTTTAACTTCAATAATGAGACTGTTCATTTTCAATGTATTGTCGATCGAATAGAAGAGGGTCACAAAATAGTAGAAGCACGTGATGTGAATAACAAACAAATTAAGAGTGATTTGATAACAAATATTTTATAGAAATATCATTCAATAAATATGTACGACCCCACAAAACGTAATTCAAAATATTTTTAAATGACTGAGAAGACAAACTGCTTACAAGAACTTAATAGTGGATGCTCAAAGTAAAGAATGTATTTTTCAACGGGATAATAAAGTCAAATAATACCCCAAAACGGTGTAGTGCTATTTTTTTAGTATGAGGAAAGATCGGTTAAAGGCCAATGAAAACAATATTTTGACATATTTTTGTATGAAAGATCAGGTACACAGTAGACACACCAAATAGAGGTACACAGTAGACACACCAAATAGTGGTACATAGTAGACACACCAAATAGTGGTACACAGTAGACACACCAAATAGTGGTACACAGTAGACACACCAAATAGAGGTACACAGTAGACACACCAAATAGAGGTACACAGTAGACACACCAAATAGAGGTACACAGTAGACACACCAACTAGAGGTACACAGTAGACACACCAAATAGAGGTACACAGTAGACACACCAAATAGAGGTACACAGTAGACACACCAAATAGCAAATAGAGGTACACAGTAGACACACCAAATAGAGGTACACAGTAGACACACCAAATAGAAGTACACAGTAGACACACCAAATAGAGGTACACAGTAGACACACCAAATAGAGGTACACAGTAGACACACCAAATAGAGGTACACAATAGACACACCAAATAGAGGTACACAGTAGACACACCAAATAGAGGTACACAGTAGACACACCAAATAGAGGTACACAGTAGATACACCAAAATAGAGGTACACAGTAGACACACCAAATATAGGTACACAGTAGACACACCAAATAGAGGTACACAGTAGACACACCAAATAGAGGTACACAGTAGACACACCAAATAGAGGTACACAGTAGACACACCAAATAAAGGTACACAGTAGACACACCAAATAGAGGTACACAGTAGACACACCAAATAGAGGTACACAGTAGACACACCAAATAGAGGATACTTATCGTTTTGTGGAGTACATGTTTTATTACCTCAGTATTTGACAAGTTGTTAGACATTTCATCCGAAATAGTCCTTTACAAACTGCAAACCAACATTTATTCCGAGTGGAACCTTCATCTTTCTCCTCTCTTCAAGAAAAAAGATAATAAAATAAAAAAAATTCTTAGTTATCCAATTTCGTGAACACGACAGGTTTCCAGAATGACCTTCACTTTGTACGGTCCCAGTCAAAAGATAGGAATGCAAAACAATACAGCAGTCTTTAAGGGCATGAAAACCAAAGGCCATGAACAGGATAAACAAAACCGACTAAGGTCACCTATGGTTTAGGGAAGAGGATCATAGTCTGACTCATAATTACGTAATCTAGGAACTGTAAATTTCAAAGCAAAATATATCTAATAAACCGTGTCGGTGCCGAAACAATGACTACTGGGACAATGATACTCTCGGTCACTAATAGTTCGATCAAGCGATAGTAATAAAAACGTAGATATCTAATTGGTAGGTGCGACGCGTTTGTTTCTAAAATAATCTTCATCAGGTACGCTCAAAGTTAAAAGATGGTAAAGCCAAACACCCCAAAAGTCTTTGAGAACAAGTAAACCACAATGACCTAAGCAAATATATTCATGACCATAATTTAGTCAGTTTCTTGTAAACTCGTCTTTTGTAATATCTTGTTTTTCACCATTACTCTAGCGCATGGATGATTCAGTCCGGATAACAATTGGATGATCTTCCGAATTTAGTTGTTTTCAGCGGTATACATACACTGTTTTATTGTAAATGGGAGACAAAGAACGAATTGGAGATTAAATGTAAACACAATATGTGTCTAGAACAACCAATTAGGATATGAATATCTTCTTATATCAAAAATTCAGGAATGCTTAATATATGATTGGCTGAACCAGTAGTGCAACTAACATTGCTAGATGATTCTGGACTCTGACTTACGGCTACCACTTCTGATTGAATAAATAAATGTTAGAGAAAACCGAAGCAGCAATCAAGAATGGATTTTCCATAGGCACAGCATCATGGAACACAAAACACGATGACAAATAAAACAAAAACATAACACAGAAAATTAAAAAGATTAGCAACACAGACCCAACAAACAAAAAAACAACAACAAAAACAGGTGTGAACCAAGGTGCTCGCAATGATTATAAGGCTGACGAACTACCATGTGGAATGATAATGAACTCTGGCTGACGAACAGTAGTGGAGTTATTGTGTTAAATGATCATGATTTATGTCTGACTAACTCAATCAGTAGTGGAATTACCGTGTGGAATGACTTAAGACTCTTGCCGACGAACTCAATCAATAGTGGAACTACCGTGTTAAGTGATCATGATTTATGTTTGACGAACTCAATCATTAGTGGAATTACTGTAGGAGATGATTCTGAACTCTTGTTGATGAACTCAACCAGTAGTGGCAATATTGTATTAGATATAGGCGTAAAGATTAGACGTTATTTGACTTCATATACTCTTCAATTTTGATCAAATTTAACTAAAATAATATTACAAGGTAAGCATTTTGATTATTTTATTGTCGTGGGCGGTGCCATGTTTTTTGAAGCGATACATATTATAGTATATCCCTACGCTACACACGTAACATAGTGCAATTAAAACTCATTTTATATTAAGTTCGATTCGAAACATTTTTTATCTATATAATAAATACTATTAATAGTTACTAATTGACAAGTTTCATTATAAAAAATATGTCACTCATGACCAAATAACGTTGTAACTCGTTAAATAATGAACTGAATGTAAAGTAGAACTATGCTTATTGGTATGATTCTGAACTGAGGCTGACGAACTCAATCAATAATGGAACTACAGTATCATATATGACTCCGAACTTTGACTAATGAACTTATTAATTACTGGAACATTCAATGTTGATTCTGAACTCTGGATGACGAACTGATCAGTAGATCATCTACAGTATCAGATATGACACTGAACGCTGACCGTTGACCGTAATAATTACTGGAACGTACAATGTGGATTCTGAACTCTGGATGACGAACTGATCAGTAGATGACATACAGTATCAGATATGACACTGAACTCTGACTGATGAACGTAATAATTACTGTGGATTCAGGCCCCGGCGCCACAAAACTAAAATATTCTGAGAATAAAAATATTCTCAGAATGAAAATTTTTACTCAGTTGAGAATAAATCTTCTTTTCTCAGCCACAAAACTTTTTTCTCAGATTTGAGAACGTTCTCAGTTGAGTAAAAAAAATTCAACTACGTATGTGGCATTCTTCTTCTTGTCCGGTATATCCCTTCTTTATGTTGAGGAGAACCACTATCGTGTTGATTAAAAGTATTTCAATACTGTAAAATACAATAAAAGTCTATATATCCAAAAAAGGGGAGTTTTTTCAGTGCACATTGTGGAACTCTCCTGTGTGGAAGACAAAGAAGAACTAGTAAACATCGGGAAAAGGAACGGGAGTTTTGATGTAAGTTGTCAAATTATCGTCTGTTTAACACATTGCATTATAAATATGGACACTAAAGGGAAAAGTAGGTCCGTCTGGACCATGGACGAAGAAATGCTGCTCATTGAGCAATCAAAATTAAAAGATGAGGAACTGTGTGGAAAACTGATGGCAGAAACCGTTTGGCATGAGCAATAAACTCTATCGTGGGTCGCCTAAACCGATATTTCTCAAATAAATCATTATTTGTTATGGTTTCTAAGGCATTACTTCTATCTCTGTATACCCTACGACTTGGAATTATTGCATTTCTTTCTCTTCTACGTTTCCTTATTATTCTTGACATCATCTTGGATGTTGAGTAAATTACTTAAGTATGGTTTAAACCATTCTCAAATATTTAAGAATATTCTCAAGCTGAGTACAAAAATTTTGCTCAAATAGTTTTGTGGCGGTCAATTTTTCTCAGAATACAAAATTTAAGAATATTCTCAAGCTGAGTACAAAATTTATACTCAAATAGTTTTGTGGCGCCGGGCCTGAACTATGGTTGACGAACTGATCAGTAAAGGATCTACGGTATCAGATGTGACTCTGACCGATGAACTTCATATAAGTACATTTTATGTGATTCTGAATTCTGGCTCACAAACTGAAGAGTTTGGTAGCTACTGATCGTGTAAAGCAAAGCAAAGCAAAGTTTTATTTAAAGTCGATGCATAATAAACACTACAACACAAGCTCTTAGGAGCTTTTAAAATCGACTACCCGACATATAAAATATAACAAACATACATGACATGCACACATTACATAGCATACAGTTAAAACATGAAAGCATACAACCATATTGAGACATACACACAAAGCAGACATCATGCAAATTGTAGGAAGACGTGATGTCAAAATCCAGAACATATGTGGCAATGCCTCGCTATGTTCTGACCTTCGAGAACTAAGCAGACAAAGCTGCACTATAGCATTAAAATTAAAATAAATCATGCACACATTTGCAAATTGGCATTGTTAAACATAAGACATATTATCAGATACTGATTAATATATATGTACATCATTGTACTGTTTTAACAACAAAAGAGATAGTGACTGCTAAGCTGTCACGTTGTACGTTCAATTCCGCCGAGTAAAATGAAACGGATTTGTAATGTACAGCTTTGTTATATTGTATTACTAACGGGTTAATAATAAGCTTACCAAAATGTTTAATTATGTTACAGTCATTCAAAATCAATGTACTAGTATTAACATTAGACGCGGTGTATAGATTATTTTGCATCCATGTTTAAGCAAAGAGGATTACATTTTCCCCAAGACTTAAAGCTAAATTTCTGTATTAGAGTTTAATTACCCATAACACTAAGTACATTAACGAATTAACTAAGATTTGTTTTGAATGCATTTTTATTTTAATCCGAACACGAGTAATCCTAACCAATGTACAAGACAAGTAAAAAGAAGAGAATATGCTTAAAGTTTAATGTTAAACAGACAGCGTTTTGTTGACAAAAAAATATCGGATTAAAATTGAAATCCAATAATATACACAATTTGATCTTTTAGAATCATCTGATACTGTTATTTCGCATCGTTCGTTAGATGCAATTAAATATTCGGGGTAAACTAGTGCTTAAGTTCAACGAGGCATAAAACTTGTCAGAAAGAAGAAATAGGGGTGAAGACTTCACACGTCCACGCCCCGGTGCTTTACCTTTCAAACATTCTGGATGACATTAGCTCCTATTCATAACTTCATTGCTATTTTTTCAATAGTAGAAGGTTATCATTTGCAATTTAATTTGACCACACGATCGAGGAATAAAGAGAAGTGGTTTTCAGCACAGCTGATTATGGTGTATTTTCATTCGGTTATGGTAATGAAGTACACTGGTATTGAAGGCGTCAGAGTTGAACGATGGGAACAGCATCTTTGAGGTTGGGTCACAAGTCAATTATTTGTGCCATATAAAATACACACAACAAAATACTATCGGGGAAATAACTCGTGATTGAATCAATAACATGATGACGATTGAAGTCAATAACACATACACATGTAGTGTCCTTTTCTATCTTGTTGACAATGGCTATTGTTGCTACAGTTTAAAGTTAAATAAATTACTATTTCAAGATAACGTAAATACATGTATATTCTTTTGCACTATTTAAAATATATATCTATGTTTTAATTAATATAATGAAATAAATATTTATGTAAAAAAAAACCTATCATTTTAGTCTACATAGTTAAATAGATGGGCAAGTTTGAAGTCACCAAAGGAGTAACCAGAAGTCGTGTATCGAAGAACAGACAATACAATGGCTGAAGGAACAGACAATACAATGGCTGAAGGAACAGACAATACAATGGCTGAAGGAACAGACAATACAATGGCTGAAGGAAAAGGAACAAAAAGACAAGCAATGATATTACGCAGAAAAATAAAGATTGAACTGCAGGAACCCCACACCAAACCGGGGTTGAACTCAGGTGTTCCGGAATGGTAACGAGTTCCTGTTCCACATGTGGCATCTTATTTTCAAACTAATGTTTTGTGCATCATTTCTTGTTATTTTGTCCTTCTTCTTTTGATCGTCTGTCCTTCGATTTACAGCTTCTGATTATCCCTCTGGTATTTTCAAAGTATTCTTATAAGGTTCGCAGACATTTTAAGAACAGGAAACGTGTCTCAAAAATTAAACTGTTTCTGATATAGTATCATGCTTAAATTTGTTATGAAACTGTTGACATCATATCTTGTTATAAAACTGTATTTTTTAGTTTAATTTTGATATGTCTTTGTAATTATTTTTTTTGACGTCACAGTTACTGATATATATCGTTCATAGCATACATGATACGTGCGATGTAATTCATGGACTCTTTCGTAAAGCGACCATTATTTTGGTTACATGCATGTATCAGTGTAATTTGAGCATGCTCGGATGACATATATCGCACTTGTGTAATGACACATTTTACCGATCCATTTAGAAATAGGACATCCATAGCACTTTTTATAGAAGTCTATGTTTGATTAATGAAAATCTTTGTATCTGATCCACAACGATATTATGGTATTATAGCAAATTATGTGTTTACTTTCTTATCATCTAGGTGGCTTTCTCCGGTAACTTTGGTTTCCTCCACCAATAAAATTGACCGTCACGATATTTATGACTGAAATATTGTTGAAAGTGGCGTTAAACACAACAACCCTAACTCTCTTATTATCGATGACACCACTGTCTATCACACCATGGACAATCTCTGAAATGAGAAGAAAAGAATATATAAAAATTTCACTATACAATTTTGCAAAATAAAGCAGAAAAAGGAAAAAGTTATATACAAAAAGAACCATAAGATCATCTTACCATCTAGTATTAACTTATTATTTCCTGTGAATGACACTGAATTAATTATCATCTTCAGTAATATTCCCCGTTATGAATTAAACATCTGCTAAATTAAAAAGTAGCGAAAATATCAATTGTACATACTCGCTTGTTCTGTAGTTTTCTTAAGAATAGAGTGAGTTCGCTCTACTGCAGTCATTACCGTCTTTATTGATTTACTAGAGATCGAGTGCCGTTACAACGGAACTTGTAAAAAATGCAACATTGCTCACGGAAAAAGGTAAATTGTGAAGTACGGGATATCACACTGCTGTCTTGGATGTTTCATACAGTCTGAATAGAGAAATACAATGAACAATGTACATTAGGAACAACAACAAAGAACTAAAGAAATGTTTCTTCTGTAGAAAAAAAAGTGTATCGACAAATTGATTCATTTGGAAAACAACATTTCCAGCGTGAAATTGATACGGAATGAACACCTTTTTGCAAAGAAATTCTTTGTGTGCGGCACCGAGACGTAACAGCTATTACGGTTCAATAAATTACTATTGTCTGAGGTTTTATAAAGGGAAATATAGGCCTATAGGCCGTGGACTGGTATGACCTTTCAAGCATCACCACGCCCAATTCCGACATGGTTGGTCCTCCTATTAATATGCAGATTTGAATGACTTAATCTTTAAAGTAACATTAATATATGTTGCATAGTCTTAAACGTTTCGAGTTCTTTATATCTGGTTGATATTTTGACTAATCTAATGTCTAATTACGGAGTATCTGTGTCAAAGATGAACACGGATATGTTCTGTCGGAATCACAATTCGGTCCTTTCTTCATTCATGACTTATCACCGGGTTTGTAACAAGAGCAACACGACAGGTGTCACATTTGGAGTAGGAACTGCTTACCATTCCGAAGCACATGAGTTCACCCCGGGCTCCTGTTACTCGATCTTTGCTTTTCTGTGTAATGTTTTGTACTATTGTCCTTTTTCTTTTGGTCATTGTGTTGTCTGTCCATCGATTTACGTCTTCTGATTACTCTTTTGGTATCTTAGATTTACGTCTTCTGATTACTCTTTTGGTATCTTAGATTTACGTCTTCTGATTACTCTTTTGGTATCTTCAAACTTTTTTTCCTTTAAAGAGATAGTTCCTACAATGTTTGGGTTCAATTGACTGTAATATTGTTTGCAATGAAACGTGTATCGTCGAAAATCGTGATCTTATCAGTAATATAAAACAGGATATACATGATACTGACGCAGTTAAATACCAACATTTCATATGGTTCTACTTGTCGTGAGCACTTCCCGGTCCTTTCCTCGTTCATGACTTATCATCGGGTTTGTAACTAGATTAACACGAGGGGGTCACTAGTGGAGCAGGAACTGCTACCCTTCCGGATCACCCGGGTTTTAGTGGGGTTCGTGTTACTCCATTTTTAGTTTTATATGTATGTTTTGTAGATCGTTGTTTGTCCTTTTGTACTTTTTCTTTTGGTCATTGTGTTGTCTGTTCTTCTTCGATATACGGATTCTGATTACCCCTTTGGTATCTTCAAACTCTTCTTAAAGAGATGACTACAAATGTAATCAAATGATATATGGACACGTATGCCTATTTATGTAGAATTGTTTAAATATACCTAGGGTGATATATAATTCTGTGTTATAGTATTAGTTGGGAATCGATTGTATTTTACATACATACCGAATGAATTTGGAAAACTCTCTACAAACAAATGTCTAAACAGAAAAGGGTATATGGAATGGGATCAGATAACCTCTTTAATTCACCACCCAGTGATCATGCTGGTATCATGTGTTGATTTTTGTTTTATTATACCCTGACGAAACATCTTTACTGTTCCCTTTTCTAATTGAATCTAGAGTATGTTTTTTTTTTTCATCCGTCGTCATTTATTAATCTTCTAAATAAATATCATCTGAACAGTTGAAAGTCAAGCGACGAGTCTATGGATAATATTACCCGGTATTACAGTGACGACAGAGCGATCTTCAGGTGATGTTTTCACGAAATAACGTAAGAAAAGATTGACTTATACATTGTATTACTGACTTATACATTGTATTACTGACTTGTACATTATATTACTGACTTATACATTGTATTACTGACTTATACATTGTATATCTGACTTTTACATTGTATTACTGACTTATGCATTGTATTACTGACTTATACATTATATTACTGACTTTTACATTGTATTACTGACTTATACATAGACAATAACAGTGCATTGACTTGACATAAAATCGATATACGGATGAGGCTTATAATCTGGGAAAATGCGAGGATTTCCCTCGCATTATCCTAGATTCGTGCCGAATACGTATATCGAATTTTAATGTCAAGTCAATGCACTGTTATTGTCTTTATACTGCAATCATTAGTGACATTAATGGATATTACTACCAATAGTCAAATTATTTAAAAAGTTAGTTACCCCCAAGAGGCCCCAACTGATTTCTGAATGCTATAAACAGTCGGTGACCGTTTACCACTTGTAAATATACTGTCAACGCATTCTGACTGCTCAAACAGAACGATTGCAGAATAAATACAGATTAATACATGGGCATTTCCATATTGGCCTGGTTATCATCCCGATTAAACTATTTATTATATACTTCCGACATCTGCAGACGTAAACACAGGAAGTTGTTTATTTTGTCTGAAACGCACGAGGGGCACCTAATAACCGGTTATTTTCACGGGGTGTGAAAATATGTACAGTTTACTTCCGGTCATATTGGTCATACAAAAATGCCTTTATTTTAACTAAGTATGTAATAAATTGTATTACTGACTTAGACATTGCATATCTGACTTTTACATTATATTACTGACTTATACATTATATTACTGCCTTATACATACAGATTAATACATGGGCATTTCCATATTGGCCTGGTTATCATCCCGAGAGCCCCATATTGGCCCGAGACGCAGTCGAGGGCCAATATGGGTCGAAGGATGATAACCAGGCCAATATGGAAATGCCCATGTATTAAACTATTTATTACATACTTCCAACATCTCGAAAAGAGACACCCATATTGGCCTGAGACGAAGTCGAGGCCCATATTGGTCCGGGCCAATATGGGCCTCGATGTGGAAATGATCTTGTAGTAGTCCAATAACCGGTTATTTTCCCGGGGTGTGAAATTATGGACAGTTTACTTCCGATCATATTGGTCATACAAAAATGCCGTTATTTTAACTAAGTATGTAATTTGGTGTGAAAATATGGACAGTTTACTTCCGGTCATATTGGTCATACAAAAATGCTTTTATTTTAACTTTTGATTGATATAGATCCTTGACCTGTGGAATAGATATTTCCGCGTTGTTTTTATATATTTTTGGCAAGATTTACCTCCATTAAAATAGACGTCGTTGTAGTCTGTTTATCGTTTGCTGTCAATGTGGCGAAGTTATACAATATCAACGCCGACGAAATTAGCAAAATGAGATGTTATGTACTAAACATATTATTATCTTCTCCCTCGGGAACTATACCCAACCAGAAAACACTATAGGAAAACAGTTTCCTCAGAAGAAGACAATAATAGAATGATATTAGGAGTATCGGGAATTAGGCAGTAGGGTCGTAATCATCAAGCGGGGTTACTGAAAGTCAGTCTTTTCTGTGGAGGCGTATTAGTCTTGGCTCAGGTACCAACCATTTTCCCTGATCATCTGTTCCAGATTCTGAAGAGTTTCCATATTCACTCTGAATATGACCTTTGTTCCGATTGAACACATGATTAACGGATAGTATTATGCCGATCGGAACTCAAAAGATCGCAAAACGAAAATTTAATATATCTCTTTTCATTCGTATACCAGTATTGAATATCAGTACACAAGAATGTCTATTCACCAGTTGGGAAAATTCATATCCATTGGACACGACTAGATCTGTTAAATACCTGGAATGCTACTCCTTCAAGTGAAGAAGTGGACGAATCCAACAGCGCAAGATCCATGGAATTGTATATCTGCCATAAATCTATATCACCTTACCCTCTCTAATTTCTAATTTAGTGTAAACAATATTTTATTATAGAATAAATTCAAAACATACAGATTACAATAGTGATAATGATAATATTGGATTGGAAAACAGGTATGTACCTTTACAAATTCCTCTAATTTACAATTTATGCAAATTATGTATCCTATTCTGTGTCCATACTATTAAGATAATGGTCTGATACTTTTAGCCTTGACTAAGTTGTTCTGACTTTCTACCAGCTGTTGTTTTCTGGATTCTAGCGTCTAATCTAGATCAGTCCTCCTAAACAACATTTCAGTTCATGGCGCCCCTTGTGGCATCTACTGTTGGGTAACGGTTATTCTTAGTCTGGAAACGGCTTATTATAGCAGATGAAATCATCTGCCTCACAAGCTTCAGTTTCCACTTTATAAGACACACTGCAGCATCAACGTTTTTCATGAATTTTACATATGTGCTCTTCAATAATAATTGCATCCTCCTCTGGGTATATTTTGCACAGCTATATCCAATGCAAACTTTCGAAACTATTTCTTCCTGTCTGGGATTCTCGACAGAAAATCACATTGGCATGTAACTTTCCGGACAATGCTTAATTAGCATATTATATTGGCTGAGCTTCGACGTCTGCCTTGCCAGCTGACCATGGGGTTCAATAATAATGTCAGACTGCTGTTGTGTGTCCTGGCAGTAAATTTGTCTTCCTAGAAAGTAATGTCTTAACTGCTTAGTTAGCTTAATTATTGCCCACAAGTCTTTCCTGGTTGGCTTTAGAACAAAACTATCATAGAAAATGGTCCTGTCTTGTCCAAGTTGAATCTATAAATTCAACACCTATTGCGTTCTTTGGTAGTGGAACCAGATATTTAACTATGCGGCTGTTGATTGATGACACCGTAACCAAGACACTCCACCATACACTTTCATGTGACAACAAGCGTTGCACACTATTTCGACATTGATGGATAACTTAGTGAAGTTCAAAATCATCGTTAGGGCAAAAACACCGCTCTATTCAACTAAAAGTTATTTTCACTTCTCTGTTGAAGTAATGCAAAGATTCTTAAAGTGTGATGCTTAAAGTACACTTGTGTTGTAGCCTAATCATATCCCTATCCAGTAGATACCAGGTACACTCAGTGTCTCCACCGTCTGGATAATAGAGACTGGTCTTGTGATGAGTACATCGGATCATTACCTGCCTTCACAAAACGCACATTTTCGTTTTTTTTTCTTTAAAACCGAAACGTCGGATGAATTACTGAATGTGCAAGTACCAATGTACATGGTGGTACGGTTATCATGTACTTGAGGTCAACTTAAAGACAATGTTCTCTTTCCAGTACCGTTATCCAATATTATTGTATACCGGTATATCAAATATAGTGCGCACGGCACGTTTCTGGAATAACCTTGGCTAAAATCCAAAATAATTTAAAAGTCTTTGGTAACAATAAATGGGAAGGGACTAAACAGAAAAGCCAAAATCTGCTATGGTCATCCTATGTCGGATATCGTTGTCTTTCTGCAGGACGTCATATCCAATTTACATCTCATTTGTGATCCTGCATGTCATTCTGATCTCTCTAGCTCTATTCGTTGTTGTGTCATGTCTTTTCCTTATTGATGACTAATCACTTGATTTGTTACAAGAGTAGTACAACAGGTGTCACTAGTAGAGCAGGAACTGTTTACCTTTCCGGGTACCTGAGTTCACCCCCGTTTAATAGTGGGGATCATGGTTATTCTGTCATTTGCCGATCATTGTTCGTCTTCTTGCCGTTTTTCATTTGGCCATTGTGTTGTCTGTCCTTCGACTTACGATTTCTGACTATCTCTTTGGCTTTGTTATCTTCAAACTTGTCTTATAAGGTATGGTTTAATTACTAATGCGTTGAAAACCTGATACCTTAATATGATGTCTTCTGAACCTGTGTTCACCAGAGCGTTTTACAGTCGTTCAAAGGATGTTTGTAAATATACAATTCATTGGGGGCATTTTTTAGAACGACGGTATGATACAGATTCATTGCAAAGTTTGTTGTCGCAACACCTCCTATATTATGAAAGGGAATTCCTTGTTTTTACAAGGAGATTCGCATATAGCCACGGCAGTTTTATTAGAATTTTAAAAATCAATTATTGTCCTTTTTTGCTTAAATTCTTTCATGAAAAAGTTGTAATTATTTTGCTTTCCAAACTTTCGATTTTGAGCGTACCTGATGAAGGTTAATCCAGAAACGCGTCGTGCGCACTAAATTTGATATCTACGTTTTTATTGCACGCACAACTTCTCCTAAATTTAAAAATTAGAGTTCCACAAACTGTGCACGCTTGTTTATTACAACATAATTACATTATTTCTGTTTTTCATTGAAATGTTACAATATGATTGGTTATGAAGTGGTCACATGATTATAAAAGAGATGTTTCATATCTAAATGAAACTCAAACCAGAACTTGCACGTGCCTCCATGACGACGTCAGATGTAAACAATCAATGGCGTAGTAATTTCCAACAGCAAATAATCTAACACAAATAAAATTCACAACGAAAAATTCAACTATATTAAATTTTGGTGCGATTTAAAAATAATTTAAATTAATTTTTCCGCGCTTCATTGAAAATGTACTTCGGTCAACGCTTTCATATCCCAATGAAACTTAAAAAGAATGCATTCAATTCTTAAATGAAGATCTGTATCCATTACGGTAGTTTGCTTATTACATATTACATAGTTATTGTCCCTTTTTTTATAAAGAATAATTCAGTAAGAAGTTTGTACGCACAAATCATACAATTTAAATGTGAATTGCAAGGTGTATTAATTAAATGTAGAACAATACGGTAGACATATTTCTTGTTTTGTTTGGTCATAAACAGCATCTTAGCTAAATTAAATTGTGTTTGTTTGTTTGTATGTTTGTTGTTGTTTTTTTTGTGTGTGTTTTTGTGTGTTTTTGTGTGTGTTTTTGTGTGTTTTTTTTATTAATTTATGATGCATAAAGTTTGTTACATATATATTCCAATAGTTAATTACATTGCAGAATAGTTTTGGAATTGCAGATAAAGGGCCTCTTCTACAAGGGTCACAAAATGTGATCAATATGATACATATTTTACTCACTTGAATGACTACATAATTTCCCTTATAGGGGAGATTTGGGATCATAAAACTAGCTTAACCAATACAAGGCCAGGAAAGTAAGCAGTCATGTGTGTAGTGGTATCGATTTTCCCTATTTCTACGATTTTTTTTTATTGGATTTTGTGACTATTCCTACAGTGTGGTATTTTTACTATTCATTTATTTCCTTGTTATGACCAATGCTGTAGAAAGCTCCATAGAGGGAATTCTCCATACACAGATACAGCAAGTTTTTTTTTTTTGCATTGTAATACATTGGGGACAGTTTGGGTGTTATAATCGCCACACTATAATATGACAATAAGGCAAAACAAATACAGTATAGTGTTTCTGCTCGGATGCTTGGAAAACATCCGTCAGCAAACGAACAATTTCCCCTCTATTCTTTAAGATGTTTGTGTATTTATATAAACATATGGAGTGTGTTGTATGGAATTATTGTTGACTGAAGGATAAACATTCAATGTAGACACTGTTTATTTTAGGTAAATGTCTTCAATTAGCAAACTATGTCCAATATTTCCGGTCACGCTGATTTTTGTGACACTAATTGAAATTCTACACCAGTTCTTTACTTATAAGATGATTTGCATTTTTTCTTACGTTGTTTCTTTAATTGTTCCCCTGCATCACGATCCAAAAGGAACATCACAAGTTATAAATATCTAGTTTAAGTTAGATGTATGTACTCCCTTTTGTTTTGTAGAGAGTTCGTATTTTACTTACGTTATTTATATATATTTACGTATTCTAATGGGGGCCGTCGTGGTTGTAATCGTATGGTGGTTGGATTTTCAACTACCTATGTAATCAGTGCCTATCACCACTAAAGTTTAAGTCGGCAGGTCGGTGGTTTTCGCATGGTTTCCTCCTCCTCGATAATAACTAAAATGTTGTTGAAAATGGCGTTAAACACCATAAACCAACCAACGTATTATAATGTCCGATACCATTTTCATATCACATGATGTTCATGTCGCTTAACGATGACACGACGGGTGCTTCTATTGGTGTAGGAACAGCTTACACTCCGGAGCACCTACGTTCATCTCCCGTTTTCAGATTGGTTCGTATTGTACATTTGTAATTTGTATATTTATATAATACCGGAAAACAAATATACAATTTTAAATTCCCCATAAACAAAACGATCAAAAATGTGAGTAAAAACAAAAACAAAACAAAAAACAGAGCATTTTGGCGGCATGTAAAAGTTTCATAAAACATTCTAACATTTCTTCCACCAATACAACTTACCACCACGATATAACTGAAATATTGATGAAAGTAGCGTTAAACAACAAACCAACCTATATATATATATTACATTTATATGTCGTTTCAGGACATTTTATACACTCATTATGCTAGTAGGAATTTGATCGGATACCAATACGTTTGTTTTTTGTTTTTGTTCAAAGGTAGATAACTTGAATAATCTTCAATGGTGTTGCTTCAAAATAACGGGACAAGATATTTTGAAGTATTTATTGCAGATAACTTGAGGTAATTCAGTTTTGTAGTTTTGCAAAGCATACATAATAAACTAGGATTGCACGGTGGGAGCAAATACTTGGAATAATGTAAACACGACAATCTGGAGATTATGTACACAATATGATTATGATTTTCAGGGGCGGATCAAGGAGGGGGAGGGGTGCGCACCCGGCGCGCCCCCCTAAAATTGGAAAAAAAATGATTTTTTTTGCATAAAATCGTGATTTTTCACACGAAATACCCCAAAAATTTTCGCGCCTCCCTCCGCTCGATGCGATTTTTTTAAAGTGTTCCCCCCTAGCTTAAAATCCTGGATCCGCCCCTGATTTCGGCTATCCTGCTTCCCTTTTGTTTTACTTGCTCGTCACGACTCTTACATTATTTGGTTTTCCAATCTTTTGATTATGTGCACTAAATTAAATATCTACGTTTTTATTTGAACGTAGGTGACAGTGCAGGAAATTTTGAATTTTGATACCTGTACCTGTTATTACTTTTGCTTCACTTAGAAATGTTATTTAGAATTATAATGCATGAATGATTGATTGGCGTTCAATGCCAACTTTTAAGGCCAAGATAGTGAAATGTTTTTAATTATTACTCTTAGAAGTTTTCAAAAGGATGTAATGTGAGTGGCTTTCCATTTACCTGTGCAATCAGTGCCTATTACCACTAATGTTATGAGTTCGAACGAACCCACTCGGGCGAGGTGTACTCGATACAACATTATGTGATAAAGTTTGTCAGGGACTTGCGACAGGTCGGAGGTTTTCTTCGGGTACTCCTGTTTCGTCCACCAATAAAATTGACCTCTACGTCATATACCTAAATCATGAAATGTGAAGCGAAAGACATATGACGTCAATTATTTGTGAAAACTCCCAGCAGAATACATAATTCCAATCGGATTTACACAGGTTTATAAAATAAAACTTCTCATTTTAGCGATAAAATAAATGCCATTCAATGCGACCATTAGCTGAACACGTTTTCATTTTTAATCAGTAACCATGATCTGACCAAAAAAACATTTAAACGTGTCTAATATTTTTTGATAATTTTTTACCTAAATATGTTATTAAGGAGTATATTAAAGACATAAATTAACACCAAATAGAACTTTTTGAAATACAAATGTATAAGACCACATTTTTTCTGTTAATAAATTGTAAAGACGTCACCCGAAAATCATTTTGTTTTCACAAGAAAATCCCATCGATATTCACGAGAAGCGTCTAGTTGCATGACTGTCCACTGCACAGACTTACAATTGTTATGGATTTATAAAATATGGAATTGGCAATCGATGAAAAACTGAAACGACTCAAAGTCTTCCGGTTGTTTTAATGCATTCGGGTAGGACAAGGAAAAGAAAAGAAGTTTTGTCAAGATCGTGTAGAACAGGAGAAACAAGAAACGTCTGAAGATACTACTGAGGTTATCAGACAGAAAAAGTAAATCGAAGGACAGACAATAATGATCAAACGAAAAAGGACAAAAGGAGAAACAATTATCAAGAAAACACTACACAGAAATCTTAAGATTGAGTAATATCAACCCCACACACAAGAAAAACCAGGAGATGAGATGTACTCGGTTGCTCAAGAATGGTCCCCTATTTTCACCCGTCGTGTTATTCTTGTCTACTGAAATATACATTTGCTTCTACACCAAAAGGCGTAAACATTTAATTAGTTTTTATGTTTATCACAATATACAATTACTTAATAATTCTTCATCCATTTTACGTCATCAACGTTTATGTGGGTCAAACCCTATGTAGGTCACGTGTGATTAATGCTGCATACATATTACGTCATCAGCATTTATCTGGGTCAAAGTCATGTCCGATTAGTTTTAATAGCACAGTCTTCAAACGACAAACGTCTTATACGTTTGTTTTAATCCTTAGATTGTTTATACTAAGATTTCACTTCCCTCATAAAAAATGACAGAAAATTTGGTTTTCCCACACTATCCAGGTAAGGCTAATAAAATAATTTCTGGGTATTTATGTGTAATTGAATAGGAGGATCAAATTATGGCGCTTAATTCTATATAGCTTCATTTTGCACTAGCATACTTGTACGAACTCAATTATTGAATTAGGACACCATCGTATCAAATTCAAATGAAAACATAGGAGTTCATAGCTTGTATATTTGCTTTGTCACTGCACTAGGAGCAAAGTGTTAAAATTAGTTAGTTCATAGAGGTCTTGTATGTTTGTTTTCTCACTACACTAGGAACAAAGTGTGAATCGTAAATCTACACTTTCTCCTTGTAACCGAAACATTGTGTTCCTATTTTTCCTTGTTTTATCACATATGCAGTTGTACATTTTATGTTGTACATAAAGTGTAAAATTATAAATAAATGTGTTTATTTTGTATTTTAATCATATATATGAATTGGTCACTAATACCTGCATAATATATGAGTATGGTTTTCGTAATGCAAATATGAGGGTGTTTTCAAGCCCCAACTGCATCCCTGTACACAATTTTACCTAAACTGACAGCATAATTCATAGTTCCGACATTTCTTTTGTTGTCCGTGTGTCACATGGGGATGGACACATTCAACATCTATATTGAATTTAATGACGAACAATCTAATGAAAAATGCAAGATTTTGTATGAGGTCATATCACCTGACCATTCATTCATCTTTAATATCATCCAATCATATGCAAAGACAGTTAAAAACATTGATCAACAGCTCTCAACTTATGCAGGGATTTTAATTCCAGATTTTGGCATTCGATGAAAAACTGAAATGACTATAAGTCTTTCGGGAATTTTAATGTATTAGGGTAGGACAAGGAAAAGAAAAGAAGTTTTGTCAAGATCGTGTAAAACAGGAGAAACAAGAAACGTCTGAAGATGCCACTGGGGTTATCAGACAGAAGAAGTAAATCGAAGGACAGACAATAATGATCAAAAGAAAAAGGACAAAAGGAGAAACAATTATCAAGAAAACACTACACAGAAAACTTAAGATTGAGTAATATCAACCCCACACACAAGAAAAACCAGGAGATGAGATGTATTCGGTTCCTCAAGAATGGTCCCCTATTTGCACCCGTCGTGTTATTCTTGTCTACTGAAATATGCATTTGCTTCTACGCCAAAAGGCGTAAACATTTAAATAGTTTTTATTTTTATAACAATAAATACGCTACCATAATAAAATTTAGATAGCATCCACTAGCAGCTGACATGAACCGGAAACAAACAAAAAAACTGATGACCTCTACCCTAACTTGGCGGAATCACGTCCTATTCTTACATCACTTTTCCGGTTCCACTACTGCGTGCAGCACGTGTGACATGATTTTGGAGGTAAAATTTATTAAAAAAAATTCTACATTTGTGAAACTAAACAGTTTTTTGTATAGAAGTATTATACACAGGTAATGCAAGGTATTTATTGAATTATTATGGAAAATAGAGAAGAACAAGAACTTGGTCTTTCTCCCTGGCGGTCAGCTACCACCTCGGATGAATTTTGGGATAGGGGTTTGGAAGATAATCCACAATTTCCTATATATGTTGCTCCGGCAATAGATGAAATTGTGGATGGTTCTAGACAGGTTTTTACACCGTCTGTTTCCAATCGACCGAGCTCCGTCACTAGCCCCAATAATTCATCTGGGTCTCAATTGAGGCTGACTCGTCCTCAGGCCAACACATCGCACACCTTTAGTATGCCTATTGATATCACTATGCCTAGCTCCTCCATGGCTCCTTCAGGTATAAGGAGCAATGGATTTTATAGATCTAGGTGGCCCATTTATTATTTGTATCCACCAAATCAAACTATACCATCTTTTGACCCGTATAGTTTGCCACCTTTTTCGCATGGGCCTAGTAGGGTAGATATGGCCAAGGGACTCCTTTAAACTCTTCAATTAGTGAAGATATAAAGGCGTTAACAAATTCTGTTACCAGTTCTAAGCTATTACCAAGGCGCAATACCTGGAACTGGATAACCGTCTTTCTTTGCTCGAGAAGAAAGACATTTCCCCTATTATCAATGCCGAAGCCAGTGAAGGTGTTGATAATATGGATTCCGACGGGGAAGACACATTTTCTTTGGCACCTAGAAGTCAGAAGGGTAATTTTTTTATCCCACGATGAAATTTGCTCTCCTGTTTCTAGCAGAAGGTCCTAACTTTCATGTGCTTTGGGTGGACCGCCTCCATCTTTGGATGGTGGCTCATCCATTCAAGGAGAGGATGAGAATCCATCAGCGGTTGGATATCGGGAAGCGATCAGACATATAGTTTACACCATTCGGCGTGAACTCTCTGAAGTTCCCATGTCTTCCCTACCTCGAAAAGTACTTGATCCCTCTGATTTTATGTCTTGCTCAGGTTTGGTGAGAATGATAAACCTAAAGGGTATAAGTCCTTCCCAGAATCGGGACATACTAAGTCAGCCCTTGACTTCATGAATGAATCGATATAAGATTTTCATTCTAGCAAGGGTACGGGGAATAAGTACAATGGTTTTGGTTCGGCCACTTTCCGCTCTTCAAAAATTAGATCCATTGATTTCGCTATTCATGCTTCTTCTCTGGGGAAAGGGTATCCGTCCTGTGATAAGAATACTCTGCCTTATTGGGGACAAAACCTGTAGAGGTATTGGTTTTAAACCAATCCACCTGGGCTAAGTCAGAGAGTAATCTTCAACTTATGTCTAGTGTCCTTGGTACAGCAGAACATTTTAAGGCTGCTGCTAGTTCTTTACTTAAGGACAAAGAGGATAAGTTTGATGAACTCAAGTCTCTCCTTCTACAGGAGGACCAAAGCCTTGGTGTTTCACAACTCCTTCTGATGGGTACCTTATCCAACTTTGCCCTCTCTAAGAGACAAGAGATGTTGGATAAATCACCCATTCCTGAGCCTCTTAAGGAGAATCTGTTGTTTTCCCCTCTAGTGAAGGACAAATTATTTGGTCCTCCATTGGGAAACTTCAAGAAGAAGTTAGTAAAACACCACAGACCGTGAAGGTAGATGTCCAAGTTTCTAATGAGCAGAGAAGAGTCGCTACTTCTCTTTCCCATTCAGAAACTGACCCTATGAAGAAGGGCTCGGGAAAACCTTCAGGGTATCGCAAGAGATCAGCTATTAGAAATTCCTCCTCTACCACAGGTAAAAAAAACAAAGTGGTACAGGGGAAAAAGCATAGTAAGTGATGGTCCACCGCCTCTGTCGGTACAACCTCCCGAGGAAGAGGAGTTTTTTCCAACTCCTTTTCCTCATATTCCAGTGAAAGGCAGATTAGCTCCCTTCCTGAATCAGTGGCAACTGATCACTTCAGACAAGTGGGTTCTTTCAGTACTGCGAGGGGTCTGGAACTTCAGTTCCAAAGTCGACCTCTATTGTCATCAGTTCCTCTGAACATGTCAGTGACGAGGGACCCAGACAGGAATCTCTTGTTTCAAGAAGAGGTTCACACTCTTCTAGAGAAAGGTGCTGTAGAATTAGTCAACCCTGCTCTTACTCCAGGTTTCTATTCCCCATTTTTCTTGCACCAAAGAATATGGGAAAATGAGACCTGTGATAGACCTCTCCGTCCTGAATCAGCATCTAATAGTTCCGGATTTCAAGATGGAGACCAACAGATCTATCATGGGTTCAATTCATTTAGGTATGTGGACAACGTCTCTCGATTTGACAGACGCCTATATCCATATTCCTATTCCTCCCAAGTTCCGCAAGTTCCTGAGATTTGTTTGGGAAGACAGGATATACGTTTTCAAGACCACGCCTTTTGGCCTATCTACAGCCTCTCTAGTATTTACTATAATTTTCCAGGCAGTGGTAGCACGGTAGCACATTTACACAGCCAGTCAATTTTCATCCATTCCTATTTGGACGATTCCCTGTTGAAAAATATGTCCCAATTTCTTCTGAGAGATCATACCCATTTTGTGATAGGGTTGCTCCTCAAACTGGGTTTCCTAATTTCATAGAAGAAGTCGGAGCTAGTACCCAGCCAAGACTTCATTTTCCTAGGGGAACAGTATCGGACAGACCTGGGGCTAGTTTTTGCCCAGAGGAAAACAATTGTTACTCTACAATTTCTTGTGAACAAATTTTTTCAGGTATCATCAGTACCAGCTCGTCAATTTTTTACAGCTGATACGTTTTCTGATTTCTCTGGTGGATGTTTTTCCTCTGGGCCGTCTACGTATACGCCCAATTCAGTGGTACCTGAAGGAGTTCTGGCATCCAGTTACTCAAATGTGGGAGGCTTGTATACCTGTTCTTCCCAGACTACTGCCTTATCTTCAGTGGTGGTTACAGATGTCCAACCTTTTGCCAGGTGTGCCTCTGGACCCCCCTGACTCTTTACACAGACGCCTCCCTAACAGGATGGGGTCCTTCCCTAGAAGGGAAAACAGTGTCAGGGGTGTGGGAAGATTGTCTTTTAGACGAACACATAAATCTTCTGGAAATGAGGGCAGTTCTATTGTCATTGAGACACTTCCAATAAGTGATTCAAAGACAGTCTCTGTTGATAGCTACAGACAATACGACAGTGGTGGCTTATCTTTAGAATCAAGGGGGAACTCACTCCTTTTCTCTGTATCTTCTATGCAGAGAAATTATGTTGCTATGCGAAAGTCTCCAGACAGTGTTGACCGTGAGACATGTTCCAGGCAATCATAATCTAATAGCGGATGCATTATCTCGATTCAATGTTTCAGTGAATACGGAATGGGAGTTACATTCAGTAATTTTTCATGCTATCACTCTGACATGGAATCGCCCCTTGATAGATCTGTTTGTCACCAGTTTAAATTACAAACTGGAGACATTTGTCTCTCCAATCCCAGATCGGAAAGCTTGGGAAGTGGATGCAATGACCATCCCCTGGTAAGGGAAGTTCAATTACATCTTCCCACAATTTCGTCTTCTCCACAGGATTTTACACAGGATAAGAGAGGATGGTTGCAAGACCATTCTTATAGCTCCGGCTTGGCCAAGACAATCTTGGTTCCCGGATCTCCTACAATTATCGTGTGCAAAACCGCTTCGTCTTCCCTTGAGAGGGGACCTTTTGTCTCAATTCAAGGGAAAGAAGCTTCATCAAGGCCTGGAGAAACCCCATCTGCACGCATGGTTGCTGTCAGGACGTCTATCAGACAGAGAGGCTTTTCTTAAAAAGCAACCAAGCGCATCTCTGGAGCAGTTAGACAGTCGACAGGGGTAATATATGACTCAAAATGGTCAATCTTTTGTTCTTGGTGTCTGTCAAAACAAATTGATCCTCTCAGTATCACTGCTCATCAACTAGCTGAATTTATTCTGTACCTTTTTGAAGACAAAGGTTATACACCTTCTACCATTAAAGGCCAAGGCTGACCTAGATAAAAATCCGGTTGGATAGCAATTAAGCCAATAAGGAAATGGGAGGGGCTTGAACGTCCGAAACAGAAACGTTTGGTACCCGCTTGGGACTTGGGAATTAGCTACATGTCGCAGAAGAAGTGAACTTCATGCTCTTTCTGTTTATGAGTCCTGTATTCGTTTTGCGGTAGACAAGTTCTCAGTTACCCTGTTGACTGACCCAGCTTTTCTTTTTTTTTTTAGCTAAAAACCAGTTGTCAGAAAAGGGTTCTGGGGTAATTGTTATTCCAGTATTACCCAATTCAGGTCCAACAAATTTATGGTCAGTTCGTACTTTATTAAAGTATTTGGACACAACTTTTGGAGTAAGGTCTAAAGATTCAAACAGGCTTTTTGTTCCTATTAAACAGGAACAAAATGACATTACTGCAAAAGCCATTTCTTCATGGATTTGCAGTACTGTCATGTTGGCATATAAGTCTGCGGGAATTACTTTACCTAGAAACCAGGTTAAAGCCCATGAAGTTAGGGCAATAGCCTCGTCTTGGAGTATTTATTTTTAATTCTGCCTCCTTGACGGAAATTTTATCTGCAGGATTTTGGAGGTCGGATAATACTTTCTATTATCATTACCTTCGTTCCATGCCACAGCATACTGACAACCTCTATACTTTGGGGCCTTTAGTTTCAGCACAAAAAGTAATTTTTTCTCCTACTAGTAAATACTTTTAGGGGATTCAGCGCCACGATAAATTCTGTTATCTAAGTTTTATTATGGTAGCGTATTCAAACGTAATTTTTAGAAATAAAATTTTTTTTTGTTGAATAAATACCTACCATAGTAAATTAGAAGTCTCAACCCCCCTCCCCTTCATACCCTTTTTTAATCTGCTTTGGATTGGAAAAGTGATGAAGGAATAGGGTGCGCGTGCTCCAAGTTAGGGTAGAGGTCATCAGTTTTTGTTGTTTCCGATTCATGTCAGCTGCTAGTGGATGCTATCTAAATTTTATTATGGTAAGTATTTATTTTAAAAAAAATAATTTTGATTCTAAAAATTACGTGTTTATCACAATATACAATTACTTAATAATTCTTCATCCATTTTACGTCATCAGAATTTATCTGCGTCAAATCCTATGTAGGTCACGTGTGATTAATTCTGCATACATTTTACATCATCACAATTTATGTGGGTCAACCCCTATGCAAGTCACGTGTAATTAATTCTGCATACATATTACGTCATCAACATTTATCTGGGTGAAAGTCATGTCTGATTAGTTTTAATAGCACAGTTTTCAGACGATAAGCGTCTTACACGTTTTTTTAATCCTTAGATTATTTATACTAAAATTTCACTTCCCTTATATAAATTGACACACTATCCAGGCAGGGCTAATAAAATTATTTCTGGGTATTTATGTGTAATTCAATAGGATGATCAAATTATGGCGTTTAATTCTATATAGCTTCATTTTGGACTAGCATACTTGTACGAACTCAATTATTGAATTAAGACACCATCGTTGATCGTATCAAATTCAAATGAAAACATATATGAGTTCATAGCTTGTGTTTATTTTGTATTTTAATCATGAATGGGTCACTAATAACTGACTGCATAATATGTAATAGTTATACACTGAGGTATAGGTGTTTCTGGATTAGAAACCATGAGGGCCGGAGGCCGGAGAGGTTTCTAATCCAGAAACATCGTATACCGAAGTGTATAACTAACTTACTCCTCATGTTATTCTAAATACACGAACTATTAATTACAGAGTGTCATAGAAAACAAAAACAATAAATACAGAAACATTTAATTCCATAAAACGATACATTTTTGTGGTTTCCCCATTGGGTACACCTTCTTTAAAGATAGATTGAAGGTCTGGGTTGTATTTAAGAATTAAACAGATTGATTGGTTAATAATGATAGATAATGCTGAATACAATCTGACATTGATGCAGCTGCAAGGTGGGAATCCGATTGGCTTATGGCTTTCCACCCAGATAAATGTACAGTACTCACCATCACTCAAAAGAAAACACCCTTCAAACATGATTATATACTTCACAATCACATTCTCGAACCAGTAACTTCAGCAAAATACCTTGNCATATTGTCACAAATATTACTCAGAACAGCCAAATAAAGTAAGTAAGAATATATATTGAATATTACAAAGTATTTTTTCGACCCATAAACTTTAAAGTTTTTAAGTGCGCATTTAACATGTCAATGTTTTTTTTTACCACTGAAAACAGACTTGGATTCAGACAATTGAAAAAGGGGTTTCAGAATAAAAATAAATGAGATTACAGTCTAATTTTTCACAATTTTAATATAATTTTAACAAATTTTTCGAGAAAAATGGGGACCCCCCTCTCGGAAATCCTCCCTACCGGATCCACCAATGGATAAACTTTTGAAAGAGTGCCGACATTTAATGTGTTTTCTTTTCACAGTACTTTCCCCGCCTAGTTTTTTTTCAATTATTTATTATAATTTAGTTTTTCCTTTTTAACAATTGCTTGGATGTTTTAGACTATAATTCATTAACAAGATTTTTTACTATGCTTCATTAATAAAATCTTNCACTATAGTACAATGGAACATCTTACCACAGACCATTATCTCAAGTCCATCAATAGACTCTTTCAGAGAACAGCTAACACCCGCTGTTCTCTTAAGCATTTAATATCAAATACAATTGTACATAGTTTTAAATTTTTTGTTATATTCACACTTTTGATTTCACTTTATTTAACTTTCAAAAATGTATGTAAATATGTTTTACCCACGCATGCAACAGTACGTAATCTTCAACGTCTTGAAGGAGTACTGTATACCTAAAGAAGAAGAAGAAGACTAGTTATTCAATATTCTTTTACAACATGATCCTTAGGAATGATAGACGTGTTATATTGAACTGAACATTTTGTAGAAAATGGATATTAACCAAAAAACATATTGTCACAAATATTACTCAGAACAGCCAAATAAAGTAAGTAAGAATATATATTGAATATTACAAAGTATTTTTTCGACCCATAAACTTTAAAGTTTTTAAGTGCGCATTTAACATGTCAATGTTTTTTTTACCACTGAAAACAGACTTGGATTCAGACAATTGAAAAAGGGGTTTCAGAATAAAAATAAATGAGATTACAGTCTAATTTTTCACAATTTTAATATAATTTTAACAAATTTTTCGAGAAAAATGGGGACCCTCCTCTCGGAAATCCTCCCTACCGGATCCACCAATGGATAAACTTTTGAAAGAGTGCCGACATTTAATGTGTTTTCTTTTCACAGTACTTTTTTTCCGCCAAGTTTTTTTTCAATTATTTATTATAATTTAGTTTTTCCTTTTTAACAATTGCTTGGATGTTTTAGACTATAATTCATTAACAAGATTTTTTACTATGCTTCATTAATAAAATCTTTGTTTTCTTTTTCAGTTTTTCAATATCCAGTTTTCATGTTATCTTCAGCTGAGTGGTAATTAATTACTTTATTGTTGTAAGCATAATAGGCCGTGCTCATAGGGTGTGAAGACAGGGGTTTCCAGAAACCCCTATCGTCACACTCTGTGAATACAGGCTAATGTTCTAATAACAATGAAATAATTCATAGTATGCAGTTTCAGAGATAGAAAGTGTATGGTTTAACAATAGACCTGGGGTGTAAATGAATGAGTATGGTTTTCGTAATGTAAATATGAGGCTGTTTTCAAACCCTAACTGCATCCCTGTACACAATTTGACCTAAACTGACAACATAATTTACAGTTCGGACATGTCCTTTGTGTGTCACGTGGGGGTGGACACGTTCAACATCTATATTGAATTTAATGACGAACAATCTAATGAAAAATTAGATGTTTTTTTATTTTATTTTGAGACCAGATATTGTATGAGGTCATACCACCTGACCTTTCATTCATCTTTAATATCATCCAATCATATGCAAGACAGGTGAAAGCATTGATCATTTGAGCAACAGCTCTCAGCTTATGCATGGTTTTTAATACCAGAGTTTGTCGCCTCGAAGATGATTGGCCAATTGAAAATATGCCAACTGACGTAACCCTATGCATGGTGTTGCTAGATGTCGATGCATCGCCAAAGCATCCTTTTGCAAACGTACCAATACCCCGTCTCATATCTACTACAACAATGCAAGAGTAAGTGTTTACAAAATATCTTCAAACAACACATCCATACCAAAAAAAAACAAAAAACAAAAAAACAAAAAAACAATGAAAACCGATCGCTGACATACACATTTGAAAAATAGTCATGATATTTCCATTTTATTTTTCCATATCTTCTTTGATGTTATTCCGTATTTTTTGCCAATTCAATTTGTTCAATGTTGAAGTTCTTTTCTATTGTTCGTTTGGCTAATTCTCAAAATGATTTTTTCCATATTGTATGATTATCTTAAGAATCATCTGCGAAGGTATTGTCAAATTGCAGTATTTTTGTACCTGGTTTTATTATATTTTTTAGTGTGTTGACCAGTACATTTATAGAAGGTTTTGGTATCTATCTGATGCTGATATCGTTATGATGGTCTTACCCGTCCTGTCACTCTGTGCTGCATATGCTTGTCTCTTTGTTTTTTTTTTAGTAATGTCTTTGCTATCGCCATCTCACTCTTTAGTTAATTATTCTTATCTCGCGGGAGTCCGTGTAGAGTTGTTTCCCTATCTTTAACGCCTCAAGTATATCGTAATTCCATAAAAATTACTCTTCCTTTCGGCTTCTCGTTGTCTTTAGTCCGATATTGTCAAACTCATTTTTCACCTGCCTTTGTTACAATTTCTCCATATTCAAACATTCCTGATTTCTTTTTTTACATTTCCTTTTGAATTACTCATGATATCTAGCAATTCAGAAGCTGTTGCTTCTTTATAAGGTATCTTGCACATATTTTGCTATAATTATCACACTGGAGTCGCCGTGGTCGTGATCGTATGGTAGTTACATTTACAACTACCTGTCTAATCAGTGCCTAACACCACTAAGGTTGTAAGTTCGATCCTCGTTTATGACGAGGTGTACATGATGTAATAAAGTTTGTCAGTGAGTTGCCACGATATAATCATTGAAATATTGTTGAAAGAGGCGTTAAACACCATAAACCTTAATACAACAAAAATTAAAATGAACACTTGTATTGATTATGTTTCTTTAATGAGGACTCTATGGTTAGAACCATTGGAAGGTGGTCTGATGTGTTTTAAGAATTTAATTCATAGATGTTAGCTTGTTTTATTGCATTCTGAAGTGTTTCACCTTATTTATGATAAAGCAATCGATTGAACGTTTGGAGTATCCATCTCCTTAGTAGAAGGTGGTATTTTTGTGATATTTTGTTGATTGTTAGTTCAAGTAGCAAGTCCCTACTTGACACCTATATATTTTTTTATCATGCAGGGTTTGTTTTTGCCTTTGAAATGACATTAGTATTTGATGGGTTTCTGCTTATTATTGCACACTTTCGCCAACTTGTGTTAGCGTATATTTGTATTCCGTATCTGCATTTGTCCTATAGGAGGCATATGGGTTGATTTCTCTTTTGAATGTAACGTGTTTAAAATCTGATATCACCATCCATAATCGGTTTAATATTCTCTTTTGTATGCAACTTGTTGGAATTCTGATACCACCTTCCTTAATCGGTTTAATATTTTCATCTACAGTACATTGTATTTTTGTTCCACCTCCTCTTTATCATGTTTAAATATAGATTCTCCTTCAGTTGCCCCATCTTGTTGGAATTATGATACCACCTTCCTTAATCGGTTTAATATTTTCATCTACAGTACATTGTATTTTTGTTCCACCTCCTCTTTATCATGTTTAAATATAGATTCTCCTTCAGTTGCCCCATCTTCGCTAGCCAACAGATGTATTCAAGTACGCTCAACGTTGAAAGATATAAATTGTCGATACCATAACACAAGCAGCGTATCCGACATGATAAGCAACCTGAATTGGGAGACTCGAGAACAAAGACGTATGAGAGCCAGAGTCACGATGTTTTATAGAATACTTTAGTAACCAACAATGTTGTGGCCGTTGATCCTAACCAGTATGTCACCCATCAACAGAAAATAACCAGGTCCACCAACAAACTTCAGTAAACCTACAGTACAACTAAAGACTATTTTAAATACAGTTTCTTTCCACAGACAATACGCATCTGGAACTCACTACCAGACAGCAATGTTGTGCCAGGCCAGTCCTTGAATCAGTTTAAAACTCTGATCCAAGGTTGCAAATTCTAAATCCCCCTTTTATTGCTGTACAGTGTATATATACATGTTATATTTTATGTTTATTTTGAGACTTTATCTTGTCTGTTCTCGCCGATGTATAATCATCAGTATTGATGGAACATCGTATAAAGTAGAAGTAGAAGTAAAAGTTCTGTCCGGCATATTTCAAGACGATAATTGTTTTTCTCTCTCAAAATTTAATCAATTATCTTTCATGAAGAAATAATTATCACTTAATTTGTTAGCACGTGCATAGCATTCGTGTATATATATTAATTGCCCATATTTGGAAATGTTATGGTTTTGCTTGATTGATCTAAAATAAAATGTCTGGTTTTAATAATAATAGTTTAAGCATAATAACATGCACTTTGGTTAATAACTGTTTCATTGTACGAATAAGGTGTCCAGACAGCCGAACTGTTGTCAACTCTATTAATCTTGACCATTTTTGACATTTGATTCAGACTGTTAATATGTAGGTGTTAACTGAAGTGTCCAGTTTCGACATTTTGTGTGCATTTGATTTATTACTGATAAAACCTCATTTATAAAACAACAGATATAAAACAGTCAAAATAGTAATATCGGTTAATTGGTTTTAGTTTGGGTTATTTAAAGGGATATTGTCTACTATTTTTTTGAAAATTTTTAACTGTCCATAAATGATTTGTTTAAGCTATCATTAAACAGATATGCTACAAAATATACGATTGGTGTTCTTCTTTTGACAAAAAAGACCCAAAACTATCGTTATCGGAATTATTGTTCGGATGACATAATTTCAAAGTGAAAGTAAAAGCAAAAACGGAAGTTTGCAATTCTCGGGGGTTTAGCTTTGAGGTAAGGAAAATACTGTTAAAATTCTAACACTTCATGATTGTCACGCTTGTTTAATGTTGTTTGAATCTTAACGTTTCGTAGCGTATTCGCCAATAATTCGGCCCCGTGTTTAATCTTCATTTTATGAAGGTCAGTACGGAAAACAACAATAACTTTGGGTATGAAAAAATACAAATGTGGTAGACAATATACCTTTAATGTTACACCACAGGCGCTTGTATAGCGTCAAAAATATGCTCGCTATGTACCTAAAATACCACAAGGCCGGACTCACTCCCACTACCCCTGTCACTTCAACCGCTATTTACCCTGTCAAAACGTCGATAGGACACAAATCGCCGACTGATTTGTGTAGTGAAATTATTTTTCTTCAAGGAACATCCGTTTTTTATATCTTCCTACCTTCTACACCCCCATACTGACAGATAATCCTCCGATTTTGTTGATACACAACATATCGTAGGCTGCAAAAGCGAAAGTATGTCTTTCCGCCTTTCGGAGAAGTTCATATTTTGGCGCCTTGTAATTTGAATTTGGAATTTCTAGTGATTAGTATTTATATAAGATAAAACCCGAGTACGAACGAAAGGCGGAAAGACGTCACGCGACCTACTTTCGCTTTTGCAGCCTACGATATATTGTGTATCAACAAAATCGGAGGATTATCTGTCAGTATGGGGGTGTAGAAGGTAGGAATATATAAAAAAAAACGGATGTTCCTTGAAGAAAAATCATTTCACTACACAAATCAGTCGGCGATTTGTGTCCTATCGACATTTTGATAGGGGAAATAGCGGTTGAAGTGACAGGGGTAGTGGGAGTGAGTCCGGCCTTGTGGTATTTTAGGTACATAGCGAGCATATTTTGACTCTACACAAGCGCCTGTGGTTACACTTACTGCTTAACGCCTCTTGAATCAACAAATGAAACCAAACTAAAACCTACCTATGCAATTAGTACCGATCACCACTAACGTTGTGAGTTCGAATCTCGCTCAGTCTAGGTGTAATCGATACAACAATATGTGATAAAGTTTGTCAATGTCTCGCTGCAGGTCGGTGATTTTCCGGGTATTCCGGTTACTTCCAACAATAAAATTGGCCGACACGATACAACTGAAATATTGTTGAAAGTGGTGTTAAGCACCATAAAACCATCCAACTTATGAAGTTCCTTTTATTATCGTAATGCAGCGAAACAGTTACATGTAAAATAGTAATCCTAGGTAACAAATCCACTCCACCTCTGTAGATAGGTATCCTCTAGTCCGAGATTCCTCTGCCGTTCGACGACTATTTACATCTGCTGTTGTCGTTGAACGTCAGAGCGCTCTCCATAATGAAAACAGCGGATTTTTCTCCCCATCTCAACTGTAGCACATTTCCACGTTTTGTGGCCATCATATTTTATTTTCTATCCAAAACCCTAATATATATCGCTTAACCAATAATGTTTCTATTCATTCATAACCATCTTACACTCAGAGAGTGGTGTTACACTCGATTACAGCACGTTTTTTCCTTACACCTGATGATTTTGTCATTTCACTGCCATTTTTTTAACGTGATCTCGCGATACTAACTGAAAGATGACAGCAATGCATTGCATGATGGGAGATACTAAATACAGTGCACCAAATTAGCATACGTAAACAAACATACAAGATGATATAAAGCGTATTCTGCAGGACAAACAGTTCCATCTACAGCTCAAATCAGAGCAGAAGGAAATAATACAAAATATGTTGGATAGAAAAGATTCATTTGGCAGTGTTATCCGCGGGCTTCGGAAAGAGGATGTCTTACGTTTCCCCCTATTTTGGACAAGGTCAGATCATACCGGTATATGCAAATCATCTCCCATGATACATTGCGGTAATCGTATTTCTCTCGAAGTCACGTGACAATATTTCAAAATGTCTGTGTTCAAAATGACGAAATCATATG
>MJUT01058264.1:621933-638744 GCA_002080005.1 Gigantidas platifrons
GCCTGCCTGCCTGCCTGCCTGCCTGCCTGCCTGCATGTAGGGTTGGATTATTGGTGACTACCACCCCCGACACTTTTCAGATTTTTTTTTAGATTATCATCACTACAAGACTTAACAGTCCTCATGAAGAGCACTGGTCTTCCAGCCAAAGACCTGTAAAACTTTGTTTGGGCCTGTAAATTTTTCAGTTTTTCATTTGGAACTACATAAAAATAAATTCAAGGACTTGATCCGGACCAGTAAATTAAAATTTTCATTTCGAGGATTGCTTAATGCAGGAGGACTATGATGAACTGCTGGTTGAAATCCTCCGACCTTTGGTAGGTGTCTAGAAAACTACACCTACATGTAATTTTATGTCATACAAGTCTAACAGATTACCTGAGCCATCATCATCTCCATGTAAAAATTTGATGTATTTATATCACTTTCTTCGGTAATCTTAATGTAATCTGCCATCTCACATCTGTAATTAAACATCAGATATCATATATTGGCAAAGTAAATATTATTTATTGTCAACCCTTTACAAAGTTTGGTGATATGAGAAAACTAACGTTACCAGAGTTAACAAGTGGGATTCTATCTTGCCAAAGTTAATGTCCAAGTTACTGGTGGTAGTGTATTAATTAATTTTACTGGTTTTATTTTACATTCTTTTTACTAATTGACTTTGGTTTAGAGGCATGAAGCATTTAATAAGTCTATTATAATCACTATTTTTGACCAATGAGGTATAGGGTCATGCGGCGATGCAGGATTTTATGTTAGTAGGGATGGATTCATTCGGCAGATTAGGGTCTAGGTCCAGGACAGGCTGGTCAGCACCCGGTGGGAGTCCTGGGATCGAATCTGCTGTAAACTTGTGAGAATTAGAAATAAGAGCACTTAAAATGGTTATAATAGACATAGTATTAACACTGATTAAACAAAGGATAATCATCACCTGGCATATGAGATTTTAACCTGACCGTATTTCTCTGAGTCTGACCTAACCGAAATATTCAAATTGTGTTAATTATTAATTTTATATCTAAATCTGAAGTCATTAAATAAAATTGCTTACTTTTTTATATTTCCACTGGTAATTAAATTACACCAAGCTGAGAATCCAACACTTAGTGTAAGTGATGAGGCAAACAACAACAAACATATAATCAAACTCACTAAAGCTGTAATAAAACAATCCAACCAGGATCTGAAAATGAGTAAATAAATATATTGTTTATGATATAGGTACATATAAATACACATCACATGACTTAGTATAATCACATGACTGAATAAAAAAGTAGACATTAATATATACCGGTATTTGATTTTTGTTGTGCAATTTTTTTAGACGTTTATGTTACTTTTTTATTGTGCAGTATCGAAAGATCCAACATCCTGTAAGATTGAGTATTCACTAGCTAGTTTCTAGATGATTTACATGTACCTGTAAAAAACACAGGTTTGGTTACTTTACTATCAATTTTAGATCGACATTTGACATTATTATTACAGCTTGACAAGTCAAGACTCTGTCATTTCATTCCTACATGAAATAAGCACTTACTTAAAGTCGGAAAATTCATTGTTACTTCATCATGACCATTTCTCGTTAAAATATTAGTTCTAATAAAATTTTGATATTGACTAATTAAAGCACATTACATGTACATTTTCAAAAAACAATTGTATCAGTTTTTAAACTTAACATCATATTCATCGAATGTTTTTTGCTGCGAGGACACAACTGATCGTATAGATATCATTACTTATTTGTAATGTGAATTATTATAGTTATTATACATGTTATATTAAATGTGAATTGATTTATGGTGGTATTTGATAGGCTCTGATCTGGCCGTGCAGTCACTGAACATAAATATGTTTTCCTGTTTTTTGTTTGTATCTACATGTATCTTTATATGTCTCCAATCATTCCAATCATTGTATTAAATTGTTTTCCCCTTGTGGGACCTTAATTGGCAATAAAAAATTCTTATTCTTCTTATTATTCATCAAAAGGTTGCCATGATATATAGTTTAAAAATTGCTCATTTGGTGCTGAACATATTAACAAAAAATGTAACTCATTTACTCATCAAAGACAAAGGACGAGTTCAAGTGGATCTCTTGCGTTTAGTAGAGTTTGGTCGCTCTAGTAACTCAAAAGTACAAAATGTACTATCAAACCAACCAAAGTTTAGACCGAATTATTCTGTCGTTTAGAAAGCCTTTCCTACATGTATCATTCTATATTTATCTTTTACTTATCTGACTTTTTATGTTTATTTTTATTTTTTTTATGCTGCTTAAAAAAAAATTAAAAATAAACATTAAAAAGTCTGATAAGTAAAAGATAAATATAGAATGATAGAAAGGGCTTTCTAAACGACAGAATAATTCGGTCTAACCAAAGTTGTACTTTTGATATGCCGTTTCTGAACCAAAACTCAAAAGTTGCAAGAGTCTAACTCTTTCACTTTGTCATTCAAATGGGACTCGGGCTCTAATCTGTAATCTAGTTCCACATACATCATTACAGGTAAATCTGACCAAAGTACCACAGGTGTCGGTAACAGTCATTGAACAAAATGACCCAAACATATAGGGATTTGGATCATTTCGTGTGGTGATTGTTAAAAACTCCTAAAATGTACATGTAGGCTATGATGGTTGTAACTCGTAAGAATAATTATACAAATGTATATGACAGTCATACCCATCGATTTCTTTTATAAGGTAAATAGACTCCCACACCATGTAAAACAGAGATAACAGCATGACAATGACACCCATGAACACATTAAATCCACAAGCACTGTCACTACCCCATTTAATATCAATAAATTCTTCAGTATTGTTATCCAGTTTTCCTTCTGCATACAAAAGACAGTGTCCGTTGAACTCTTTCATATTAGCCGCAATTGGAATAAAAATAAAAAAGGACACTATGAACGAGACAAGGAATGCGATCACTTGAGTCAATAGAAGAACATTTCCAAGTCCCATTTTTCACAATAATAATGAACTTCGCAACCCCAAAAAGATATTTAACTACAAGTTAGTAAACATTGTCACATGACACAGAAGAGTTCCACTTCCGGTCTAAGAAAATGTCAAGTGGAGATGCAGATACAGCTAACAGTCTAAGTGAATTAAATCCTGGTACATCTAAAACATTACAGCTTAAATTATTCATTTGAGCAAATATTTTTTATCATTCATCTTCGAATTTTACAGTTAGACTAATTTAATACTTAGCAATTTGCTCAGAAAACGAAATGTTCACCGTGACTTGCGTAAGAACCAAAGCCAATGGCCTACATTTACTTTTAGGCGTTGTTCGAAACACTACACTTCATCATAACAAATCGTTTTTAAATAACCCTGTTTTCTTATTTGATTTTCATACTGACTAGAACTCAAACCATGTAAAGTTTCAATTCAAGGAGGTAAAGACACATAAAGATGAATTTTGGCAAAGTGTTTTCCCAAACAATAACTCTTGGCCTTGGGAGTTGAGGGTAGCAGGTCAAATCGGCCCCAGATCAAATCGTATAATATTGTGGTCATGCGTCATTATTGCGAATGTACTGGTCGCTATCTTAGACAATGCATGCACACGATATTGTGTCGATGACGGTGATGAACAATCATATATTTCTCTGAACATGAAGTTTCTATTTAAAAATATGTTGACAGAAAACCAATCTAATTAAAATTAGATCTCTCGCTTTGCTCTTGTCTATTTATATTTCGCGCGTGGGAGATCTAACGCAAGCCTGTAGACATCGCATTCTGGTGATCTAGGGTCAAGCAAAATATTGTCCATTCAAATGATCGCTTACGAGATCTTGAAAGTGGATTTATGCAAGGGACGTAACTCTGGGTGCTAATGAATTATGCAAGAAATCCATTCGGAATTCTTCCAATGTTATCTATATCGACTATGTCGGAGCCTGATTGTTCCGACAACTGTTTACATTTCCGGAGACAAGAAGACGTCTTCAGGTGAAAATTCATAATTTACGGCACAAATCAATGGCATTTAGAAGCCCTCTCACGCCTAGACGTATTTATTACAAATCAAATATATGTGTGGTATCGGAGAACGATTTTGATTGGCTGTTCTGAGGGTCGTTACCTTTATTTGCATCTCATTACATATGCGTGACCCTAGATCACCAGAATGAGATGTCTACAGGCTTGTGTTAGATCTCCCATGTGCGAAATATAAATAAACGAGCAAAGTGAGAGATCTAATTTTAATTAGATTAACAGAAAACATGCATTTTTGTATTTTAAACTTGTATGAACCTACCTCATAAAAGCGCAGCATCTGTTTTCAGATGTCTTGCAAAAATGTCCAACGTCGAAGTTTTACAATTCAAAGTAAAGAAACAGTCATAGGAAGATGTTCTGTCCGCCAAGGATTTGTAGGGTACTGAGAAACGAAACGAAAACAAAATCCAACGAAATCTGTAATGTAAGAAAACGAAATCCAATGAAATGAAACAAAATCTGTAAAGTAAGAAAACGAAATCCAGCGAAATGAAACGAAATCTGTAAAGTAAGAAAACGAAATCCAACGAAATGACAAAATCTGCAAAGTTGTTTATTTAAAGGAATTTGATTTGTGTTTAGTGTAGTTAATAGACAATAGAGAATAATCATCAAAGAATGTTCCTTATCAATATAAAGATTATTATATAATTGTCACCCATCACGTTTGATGTAAATTACTAATGACTTACAGGGCTTTCAATAGAAGCCGGTAGCCGGCTATTTTCGCCGTTTATTTAGAGAAAGACTGCCGGCTATTTTGTTGAAAAAAAAAATTGAAATTTTATTTCAATCCTGTCAATATTGTTGTCGTGTTTCGATAATAAATCTATATTTACGGCGCTTTATTTATATATTTTTTTGCTTCCTGGAATAACAGTTTTCCGATGTACTGTTTAATACACGTTTTTTCAATGGGCGAGAGATTTGTTCAGGACTAGTACTGTATCCCAGAGATTCCCAAACAAATCCGGTAAAAATAAATTTGGTCTGGAAAACATTGGTTTCCACCGGACCGACTATCCAGTATAAAATACAGGGTTTGTTGTATAATAGAGCCCTGTTTGATCTCCAATTTGTCCATAATTTATTTTAATTAAAACTAAAGTGAAATTCCAGATCAAAACTCTTTTCTTGTATCATTTATCCATGCTTTGAGGAAGTTCAAGGACATTCACATTGACAAAATTAAAGTCGCAATCTCAGAAATGCTTTAATGAACGAAAATATCAATATTTGAAATTATAAGTACAATGCCTTCCCGGGAAAGACATTTGAAAGAAAATGCAAAGGAAAACAAAAGTTTGACATCGTATTTTTCAACTTCGTAAGTTGATAAAAAAAAAAATGAATTATTTCCCTGTTATATATATATGTAACAAACCAAAATTAACAAAATCTAAATATGCCATTTACAATATTTTATTATCAAACACAATAAAACCACCTAAGTTTAATCTGAAATAAAAACCTGTCTACTTAGACTGAAACAAAGACAATATTTAGCAACAACCAGTTCTATACATTACCTGTAGTAATAACACACATGCGTAAATAGACATCCATTACTTCTTCCTTCTCTATTGACGTCCAGGTACTTATATGCACCTAATTTGCACCCACAATATCGAATAATTAAAAATTTCGGATAAAAGGTAAAAAATAAACGAGTATGGTTGTATCCAATATTATATATACAGATATTTTGAAGAACTTTACAGTTATACCAGTGTTGTGGACAATACTGGTATAAATTGATCCATAATTTGCATAAGATCAATTATATCAAATTTTGTTCTACTTTGGGTTATTGTCTCCTTTTTTTCTAGACAACATTCTTTATTTTAAGTAGAAACCAAAATGAAGCAAATGAACCACATATTAACAGCTATATCATGGTACTTTATACAGCAACTCATGAAATATTTTAAGTAACATAAGAAAATTACCTGTAGACATTTTGGGAAAAAAATGTCTAATTAACCAAATTTGACCTGTAGATAATTTTGGATGACCCCAGATTAACACATTAAAGAGAAAATTAATTAATTCAGACCCCCCTGACATATTGCCCTTTTATTCACAGGTCGCACGCATAAAATTGCCCCTTTTCAGTTTTGCACCCTGCCCTTCTTAAATCCTAGCTAGAACACTGACAAGAATCACTCTGGACCGGACAGGTAAAAATTATCGGAGGCGGATATCAATTTGGCGCCAAATTTAAACATGTCTTTCGTTCAAAATACGATAGAGGGCTTGATTTAGGCTTTTGGTAAATATTGAAACCTTTGAAATGGACAAATATTACAAGCTTTTTCCTGATTAAGACAAATGGTTGAAAAGATCCACTAAGATTTGTATTTATCTGTGAATTTAAATAAAATACCTTGCTTTATTTATATAAAAAAAAATTCCACAAAATATTTACTTCGAAGCAGACAAAATATTAATATATACAGTTAGTTTGTGTTACTAAAACGAGAAATGGAAAATTGGTAGCCCTTGGTTGAAAGCACCCACTGCAGGAAAAGCTTGATATTTTTTCGGTCCTGTGAAATTCTTTATTGAGCTTACTGATATTGCAGCTCTCCACAGTTGTTGATGGATATAAAAAAACAATGTTTTCTGGAGCCTCCGGGGGCTTTGCCCCCCTGGACCCCAAACAAGTGCACTGCCTTTGACCTGTTGGTAGCCTTTAGCAGCCCCTAAACCCCCGGCCTAAAAATGTCGGTGCATTTCTCCACCTACTTTTTGGAAATAGCCTGCTACTTCAAAACTTATTGAAAGCCCTGGATTTAATTATATCAAATGAATCATTTATTAGTTTCTTTGATCTATAAAAGAGAACCATTCATCAATAAAAATAAAATTACACTTTAATCTTTTAACCAAAAATATCAATTTCATTTTGAGGCCGATTTGACCTGGGGCCAATTAATAAAAAAAATCCATTCAGTCGAAGGTAAAATAATTGTCAGTGTAATATAAAAGAGAAGGCTTCCGATGCAAAATTGTTAACGTCGATTTTCTTCTTTGGCTGTGTATTGTGAATGATTTTTTAGAGAGAGCTCAGCTGCAGACCCCAAAACTTCTCAAGCAAGGTGACATTGCTTCTAGGTTGAAGTCATCTCCAAACAAATGAATTGTATGCACTTTACAGAATAGTAGAGAGCCTCAACACAGACATTTTAGTTATATAACAACAGTTTCAGATTAAGAAATAGCATGTAGTAATACTCTTTCCCAAGCAGTGTTAGTACAGAATAACATCATAGTGTATTGTTTTTATTGTGGGATTTAAGAAAAAATAATAGGTTTAATTTTGCCAATATATCTACATTGTATCTTCATTTAAGTTTCCACACTTAATATTCCAGATGAAACAGTAAAGCCTGTTGAAGATAATACAACACTTGGAAAATACTGGAAAGCTGTTAAAGAAAATACATCAGATTTTACAGGATGGACATATCTACTCCAATATGTTGAGCAAGAGGTTGTTTGAAATATAACATACTTGCTTTTTATAACTGCAAAAATAATTTGTTGTTTTATGTTTATGAATTTTGAACACAATGATTCTTGGCATTGAATCCAACTACCATACAATCAATGCCATACCCCCCACTTTTTTTTGCTTTGGGAAATATTAGAGCAGACCTCTTATATTTTGGAGAGGAAAAATTGTGAATTGATGTGATTTTAATATAATGATCAATATATAAATAAACAATTTAAGAAAACTTTGAACTTTCCAAATTGCTTATTATTTTAATTTTAATGATGTTGGGAAAATTTTGTATATTTATGCCAATACCACTATTTTTTTTGTAGAACAGTCAAATTAAAAAACATTAAATGTATCTATTTTCAGAACAAACTTGATGATGCCAGAGAGGCATATGAAGCATTTTTTAGCCATTATCCATACTGTTATGGTTACTGGAAGAAACAAGCAGACACAGAGAAACGGCATGGATTCATTGAAAAGTCTATAGAGGTACCCAAATCCTTTTAATGCTTATTCAAATCGAAAAACAATACAGTCAGAGTTATATAAAATCAGTAACAACAAGAAAAAAGTTTGTTTTTTTTCACAATGAAAAGAAAAAAATAGAACATACATTTGTACTTTCATCATGCCATTTCACAATTTTTATATTTCAGATTTTACAGTTGTTTTTGTTTTTTTATTTGAAATATTTATATAAAAAAAAATTAAAAAAAGCTATTACAGCATATGCAATGCACATTTGTGACAAGATTTTTCTTTTAAACTTTTGAAAATAGAAACCAAAAAAACACCAATCACATTTGTAATTAATTAAGAAAACTTAATTCATTCTGTTAAAATAGTTGACACTGTAAAATAGCTGACACTGTATAACTGTCTGGGAAGAATGCATGGTTTTTTACTATAAGGAAACCTTTATCTCACAAGCATAACTCTTGTACTTACTTTGAACCTAAAGATAGTGTAAAATGATGAAGCCGTGAGTAAATATTAATAATTCTCAAGCATGTCAAGTTGTATAATTTACAAATTGCACATTTTTATAATGTTACACTGCTTAGAATTGACATGAACAAACATGTGACCTCCATTAACAATTGGTGGTCTAGTAAATTACTTTCACTAGTACAATGTACAGTTCCAAGGGTTTGGGAGGGGGGTTCAAAATTTGATAAAGGGAAAGATAAAAAAAAATTATTATGAAGATCTAAGAATGGAAATGTTATTTTGTTTTGCATGCTGTTTCAATCTTGTACAAATGAAGGAATCAAGAGCATATGGGGTTTACGTCTTAGAGGGTTCAAAGTTTAATATAGTTTTTTTTGGGGAAAACTTTTACGAAATAATTGTCCCCAGACGCTTCGTCGAAGGGGACTATAGAAATGGGTATCGTCCGTCCGTGTGCTTTTTGGTTTCCAGATGATAACTTGTGAATGAAAAGTCAGATTGAAGCTAGGTTTGGTATGTAAGTGTATCTTATGAATATCTAGGTCAAGTTCGATAATGACAATTTTTCGACAATTTTTACTAGAGTTGTGCCCCTTTTTATACCTCAAAATTGCTAAATATTTGGTTTTCAGATGATAACTTGGGAACAAATAGTCAGATTGAAACTAGGTTTGGTATGTAAGTGTATCTCATGAATATCTAGGTCAAGTGCGATAGCGATCATTTTTCGACAAATCTTACCAGAGTTACTCCCCTTTTTTTACTTCAAAATTGCTAATATTTTGGTTTCCAAATTATAACTTGTGAACAAAAAGTCAGATTGAAACTAGGTTTGGTATGTAATTGTATCTCATGAATATCTAGGTCAAGTTCGATAATGATGATTTTTCGACAAATCTAACCAGAGTTACTCCCCTTTTTTTACTTCAAAATGGTCCTTGGATGGTCCCCTTTCAGAATTATGAGTGATACAGGCTCACCTGACCCTCTAGTTTACAGTAGTTTCAAAATTTAATCTTACGATATAACCTTGGCGTCGGGGGACCAGTGGCCAACAGCCTTTTATTTTCTTAATTACGGGAAATTGAAATGCAATTGTATATGACATGGATCATCTTTGTGATATGCAGATTGAAGCTATTACAAATGAGGGCCCAGGATTTATGAGGTTCAAGCACTGGGGTCCAATGTTTAACAATAAATCCATCAGTGTGGCAGGTTTTTCTGAACTAGTGAAACTTCTAGAGAGTCTAGTTGGGAGCTCTTTGATTGTTGTGTTATTAACATGTAAGCACTTATATGATCATGATTTGTAACAAATATAATCTACTATAATATTGCTACAGAAAAAAAATCTGAGATTTTTACACTTGCAAAAAGAAATTTGACTGCAGGTTTTGCTGGTGTCATTTGTTTTCATGTAAGCAAACTCGCTTTTAATTTTTGCCCAAGATGAGATATTATAATGTGCCTAGGCATATGTATGTTTTATTTCAGCAGTTATCTTCTGTGACAATACAACTAATACTGTGTCACTTTTCTTGTATTTCTTTATAGTTTCTTTGAGTTCAATATTTTTGTTGAAGCCTTGTTGTGACTGAACAATTTGTCTTAGGCAATACTGACTTTTTGTCTTAGGCCATACTGACTTTTTGTCTTAGGCCATACTGACTTTTTGTCTTAGGCGATATTGACTTTTTGTCTTAGGCCATACTTGACTTTTTAGCTCACCTGACCCAAAGGGTCATGTGAGCTTTTGTCATCACTTTGCATCCGTCGTCGTCCGCGTCTGTAAACTTTTCATACTTTCATCTTCTTCTTTGACACTTCTGAACAGATTTGGACCAAACTTGGCAGAAATGTTCATTGGGAGGTCCTCTACCAAATTTGTTATTTTGGTTTAGATCGGAAAACCAACATGGCCACCAGGGCCAATAATGTGTTCTGATTGGTTGAAACTTTGAAAATCTTCTTGTCAGAAACTACTCAGCCTATGGAATTGTAACATTATAGAAATGGTGACTGGATGGTCCTCTACTAAATTTGTTATTTTTGTGCCGATCGCATATCCAAGATGGCCGCCATGACTCGACTTAGTTTTAACATATGACCCTATGGGAAAAATGTTTAAAAAGTTTTTCCTCTGAAACCAGTAAGTCAGTTTAAAGCAAACATGGCATGAATGGTCCTTAGGTGGTCAACTTTCAAAATAATGTCATGTGACCCCGATCTCCATCCAAGATGGCCACCGTCAGTGAACATAGTTTTAACATAGGACCCTATGGGAAATATGTTTAAATTTTGTTCCCTATGAAACCGGTAAGCCAATTTAAAACAAACATGGCATGAATGGTCCTTAAATGGTCAACTTTCAAAATTATATCCAGTGACCCAGACCTCCATCCAAGATGGCTGCCATCAGCGGACATAGTTTTAACATAGGACCCTATGGGAATTTTTTTTTTTTAATCTTCTCCTCTGAAACCAGTAAACCAATATAGCAAACATGTCATCGATGGTCCTTCGGTGGTCAACTTCCAAAATTGTGTTCAGTGACCCCAATCTCGGTCCAAAATGGCCACCGTCAGCGGCCATAGTTTTAACATAGGACCCAATGGGAAAATTGTTTAAAAGTCTTCTCCTCTGAAACCAGTCAGCCAATTTAAAGCAAACATGGCATGGATGTTCCTTGGGTAGTATATACTTTCAAAATTGTGTCCGGTGACCACAACCTTCATCCAAGATGGCTGCCATGAGTAGACATAGTTTTAACATAGAACCCTACGGGATTTGAATAGTAACTTAGATGTATTCGGCATGCAGACATTCTTAAGAGGACTTATTTATATCAGGTGAGCGATACAGGCTCACCTGAGCCTCTAGTTGTCTTAGGCAATACTGACTTTTTGTCTTAGGCCATACTGACTTTTTGTCTTAGGCGATACTGACTTTTTGTCTTAGGCCATACTGACTTTTTATCTTAGGCCATACTGACTTTTTTAGCTCACCTGACCCGAAGGGTCATGTGAGCTATTGCTATCACTGGGCGTCCGTCGTCCGTCTGTCGTTAGCTTTTTGCATTTTAATCAACTCCTCTAAAACCACTGGGCCAATTTGAACCAAACTTTGGTGGAATGGTCCTTGGGTGGCCCCCTTTCAGAATTGTGTCCGACAATCCCCCCCGCCTACCAAGATGGCTGCCGTTACTAAAAATAGAAAATTCAGCAAAAAATCACTTAAAAATTATCTTCTCTGAAACTGCTGGGCCAATTGGGCCTAAACTATGGTGGAATGGTCTGCAGTTGGTCCTCTTTGAGAATTGTGTCCGACGATCCCGGCCGCCAACCAAGATAGCTGCTGTTACTAAAAATAGAAAATTTGGCCAAAAAATCACTTAAAAATTATCTCCTCTGAAACTACTGGGCCAGTTGGGCGCAAACTATGGTGGAATGGTCTTTAGGTGGTCATCTTTCAGAATTGTGTCCGACGACCCTGGCCGCCAACCAAGATGGCCACCGTTACTAAAAATAGGGAATTCAGCAAAAAATCACTTAAAAATTATCTCCTCTGAAACTGCTGGGCCAATTGGGTCCAATCTATGGTGTAATGGTCTTTAGGTGATCCCCTTTCAGAAATCTGTCCGACGACCTTGGTCACCAACCAAGATGGCTGCCGTTACTAAAAATAGAAAATTAGGCAAAAAATCACTTAAAAATTATCTTCTCTTAAACTGCTGGGCCAATTGGGCCGAAACTATGGAGGAATGGTCTTCAGATGGTCCTCTTTCAGAATTGTGTCCGACGACCCCGGCCACTAACCAAGATGGCCACCGTTACTAAAAATAGAAAATTTGGCAAAAATTATCTCCTCTGAAACTGCTGGGCCAATTGGGCCCAAACTATGGTGGAATGGTCTTTAGGTCATCCCCTTTCAGAATTCTGTCCGACGACCCCGACCGCCAACCAAGATGGCTGCTATTACTAAAAATAGAAAATTCGGCCAAAAATCACTTACAAATTATCTTCTCTGAAACTGTTGGGCCAATTGGGCCCAAACTATGGTGGAATGGTATTCAGATGGTCCTCTTTGAGAATTGTGTCCGATGACCCCTGCCGCCAACCAAGATGGCCACCGTTACTAAAAATATCAAATTTGGCAAAAAATCACTTAAAAATTATCTCCTCTGAAACTACGGGGCCAAACTATGGTGGAATGGTCTTTAGGTGGCCATCTTTCGGAATTGTGTCCGACGACCCGGCTGCCAGCCAAGATGTCCGCCATTGCTAAAAATAGAAAATTTGGCAAAAAATCACTTAAAAATGATCTCCTCTGAAACTGCTGGGTCAAATGGGCCCGAACTATGGTGAAATGGTCTTTAGATGGTCTACCTTCAGAATTATATCCGACAACCCTGCCCGCCAAAGAAGATGGCGGCCATTGCTAAAAATAGAAGATTCGCCAAAATTCACTTAAAAATTATCTCCTCTGAAACTACTGGGCCAACTTTGAGCCAGGTGAGCGATTACAGGCTCCTAGGAGCCTCTAGTTTCTTAGGTCATACTGACTTTTTGTCTTAGGCCATACTGACTTTTAGAAATTTAGGCAATGTTGATGCTGTATGATCATATCCTATTTTTGTTTCAAGACTTCTTTAACTATGATAAACAATTTGTGAAATAAAACTTTAAATGATAGCTCTGCTTCCTATAAAATCTGCAAAAAAAAATTGGATATAGATTAATTTATAAGTAGGAAAGAATGTAAATGAACTCCAGATATTATCAGACTCTACACTTGGACACAAATCAAAGCAAAGAAACAATGCCTCTTTTGATTGTTCTACATTTCACAGTGACAATGGCATCTTCAGTTTTGAGCATTTCATATGTTAAAAGGAGAGTGAAACTGACCCAGGCATGAAGTTTAGTGGCACTCTACTTCTGTTGATGATCTGGGCTTCTTTCTCCTTTTGATGTTTTTATTTGTTTATGGAATTTCATGTCCCAGATGTCAGTTATCAACAAGAAAACAAAATAGGGGTAGAGTACCCTTACAAATACAGACAAAAATCAATCGTAGGGTAAATAGTAAGCAAACTAGACAATTTAATTTGTAAAAAACAGAATAGACATCAGATTTGTATTTTTGCTTGCTGAAGTGGCAATATGTTAATACTGATTTTTAATCTATATGTAATACATACATGTTACAATTGATGCATGAAAAAAGGCGATTGGCATAATATAGCAATACTGAAGTCTTTAAACCACCAACATCCAAAGTGAAAAAAACCCAACATATTTCACTAGATTTAAATAGTGGTCTTCATTTTATAACTGGATCTTCTCCATTCAGTTATAAAGTCAAAACTGAAACAATACAGTGAACCCTGAATAAACTGGAATCTTGTATAAACCTGTCTAATGTGAACCCTGAATAAACTGGAATCTTGTATAAACCATACGTTAAATAAACTCCCAATGGAGGAAATCTGTTAACCGAGCCCCTGTCTATTCTGAGCACAGAAGTTAATCATAAGGAGGTTCAATTTAGACAGGTAGATAATATATATATATACAGTCAAACCTGTCTATAGTGGTCACCTGGGGGAGATTGACAAAATGACCGCTATGTACAGGTGACCTTTTAATGAAGGGTTTTGATTTTTTGACCAAATATTGAACGTTAGTTGTAAATAAACATTTTTCGTTACATCTTTCTTGTTTTTAATAATGTTTTACTTGTTATTTTGTTCCTGTCGTAATTTTACTCTGGTTTACATTTATTGTTGATGAAATTATCTCAATATGATATGATTTGAATAAAACATACAAATAAATAAATAAAGATATTTAATAAACAAAAGTACAATTTCCAGTAACACGATGTTGAACTGGGAACATTGTAGCGTTTTCAAAATCGTCAAGAATCTCACGTTTTCTTTAAAGAATGTTCATTATCTGGGTACGACCAACCTCCATCTCCTCGCCCACAGCCCAACAACTTTTCCCAACATCACAATGATTTATCGCTTTCACTTTATTGTCAAATTTCAAAGCTTGGCCTATTTACGGATGTTGATGATTTTGACATGATGCACTAGGATACAAAATATTTTTGGTAAGTGAATTTCTATTCTCGTCTAAATGAATAAAAATCCCCAATAACGCCCGGGGATAAACTGTCTTTTATGTAATTTACTATTCACAAAATGCATGGTGTTTTTTTATTTAGTTAATTAAATTAGTCAATATATTTTGTAACACCTCAGGATTTTTGGTACATTTGAGAAAAATACCGATCTTCCGAAATCACTTCCGGTATCATTTTTAAATTAAAATTTACCGTTATACAAAGGTTTAACGCTGAAAATAACTTATAAATGGTGACCGCTGACCACATTAAACAGGTGACCACTATATCGAATTAAAATATATAGTAAAATGCAGAGGGAGAGCACGAAAGTGACCGTTATGAGCAGGTGACCATTATATAAAGGTGACTGTTACGACAGGTTTGACTGTATAATATCGTTGATATTATAGTATTTGTAGAAAAAAAAATGGGTTGTATCAAAATGTGTAAAATATGTCAAAATTCTGCGTGGAGAGGGTTATAGTAGAGGCACTAAAAGGAAAAATATTTAGTTTTAATGAAATAATGAAAATCACAGAGTGTACCCGAGCGCCTGTGAGTGAAAGCGATAAATCATTGTGATGTTGGGAAAAGTTGTCGTACTGTGGGAGAGGAGATGGGTGTTGGTCATACCCAGATAATGAACATTCTTTAAAGAAAATGCGAGATTCTGTACGATTTTGAAAACAACGTTCCCAGTTCAACCTCGTGTTACTGGAAATTTACGATTTTGAAAAACAATGCTTCCAGTTTAGTATACTTTTGTTTATTAACTATCTTTATTTATTTATTTGTATGTTTTATTCAAATCATATCATATTGAGATAATTTCATCAACAATAAATGTAAACCAGAGTAAAATTACGACAGGAACAAAATAACCAGTAAAACATTATTAAAAACATAAGATGTAATGAAAAATGTTTATTTACAACTAACGTGCAATATTTTGTAAAAAAATCAAAACCCTTCACATAAAGGTCACCTGTATATAGCGGTCATTTTGTCAATCTCCCCCAGGTGACCACTATAGACAGGTTTGACTATATATTTTCACTAAAAGTTGGTTAAAAACAAAATTTTCAACATATTAATAGCAAGGGTTGATATTATCAACAACTGAATCAACACAAGCCATACCTGGCAAACCTCAAACTTAAAAAAAAAAGACGAAGTCTATTAGAAATATAGTTCTTGGCCTGGGACCCTTCAAGAAAGATTTTTTTAAATATTTGCTAAACAGTCAAACCTGCTGCAGTTTCCACCTCTATTAAGCAATAACCTGTATTGTGCGACCTTAATTTTAATTTCCCTTAAGAGTGCATTTATTATTATTAAACATGTATTTAGCGACCACCTGTATTATGTGACCCTTTTTAGCTCACCTGACCCAAAGGGTCATGTGAGCTTTTGTTTTTGTCATCACTTTGCGTCCGTCGTCGTCGTCAGAAATGTTCATTGGGAGGTCCTCTAATAAATTTGTTATTTTGGTGCAGATCGGAAATCCAACATGGCCGCCAGGGCCAATAATATGTTCTGATTGGTTGAAACTTTGAAAATCTTCTTGTCAGAAACTACTTAGCCGATGGAATTGTAACATTACAGAAATGATGACTGGATGGTCCTCTACTAAATTTGTTATTTTTGTGCCGATCGCATATCCAAGATGGCCACCATGACTCGACTTAGTTGTCCCCCGACGCTTCGTCGAAGGGGACTATAGAAATGGGTATCGTCCGTCCGTGTGCTTTTTGGTTTCCAGATGATAACTTGTGAATGAAAAGTCAGATTGAAGCTAGGTTTGGTATGTAAGTGTATCTTATGAATATCTAGGTCAAGTTCGATAATGACAATTTTTCGACTATTTTTACTAGAGTTGTGCCCCTTTTTATACCTCAAAATTGCTAAATATTTGGTTTCCAGATGATAACTTGGGAACAAATAGTCAGATTGAAACTAGGTTTGGTATGTAAGTGTATCTCATGAATATCTAGGTCAAGTTCGATAGCGATAATTTTTCGACAAATCTTCCCAGAGTTACATCCCTTTTTATACTTTGTCTGTGTGTCCCGAATTTGTTTCCAGATGATAACTTGTGAATGAAAAGTCAAATTGAAGCTAGGTGTGGCATGTAAGTGTATCTTATGAATATCTAGGTCAA
>MJUT01058264.1:639342-654268 GCA_002080005.1 Gigantidas platifrons
TTCAAAATGGTCCTTGGATGGTCCCCTTTCAGAATTATGAGTGATACAGGCTCACCTGACCCTCTAGTTTACAGTAGTTTCAAAATTTAATTTTACGATATAACCTTGGCGTCGGGGGACCAGTGGCCAATGGCCTTTTATTTAACATTGGACCCTATGGGAATTTCACATTTTCATCTTTTTTTTTCTGAAACCACGCAACAGATTTGAACCAATCTTGGCAGAAATGTTCATTAGATGGTCATATACAAGATTTTTGTTTTTGGCGCTGATCGGAAATCCAACATGGCTGCCAGGGCTCATAATGTGTTCTGATTGGTCGAAATTTTAAAAATCTTATTGTTAGAAACCACTAAGCCAATTGAATTGTGACTTTACAGGAATGATCATTGGGTTATCCTGTACTAAACTTATGAATCGTTTGCTGATCGGAAATTCAAGATGGCCACCATGACTCGACTTAGTTTAACATTGGACCCAACATTGGACCCTATGGGAATTTCACATTTTCATCTTTTTTTTCTGAAACCACGAAACAGATTTGAACCAAACTTGGAACCCTATGGGATTTGAATAGTAACTTAGATGTATTTGGCATGCAGACATTCTTAAGAGAACTTAGTTATGTCAGGTGAGCGATACAGGCTCATGTGAGCCTCTAGTTCTACATTACCATGTCTGTCAAAGAATACAGACTGGACTGTATATACATAAGCAACCATATTACACACACATCATCTGATATTTTTTGGTTTATCAAATTAATATAGTGTTTGCAAACTCATTCAGTTGAATTTCTGTTTGACATTAGTTTTATTTTACAGCAACCAAGGCTTTCATTTGTTGGCTTAATTCCAACATTTGTCAAACTGTATGAGTTTATATGAGAGAGATATAATTAATTTCTTCCTAGTTGTAACCTGTGTTAGGGAGCTGACCGAACCTTTGGACTTGGAATAGAAGATGGACTGTTGACTAACACATTGATAGAAACTGCCTGTAAACGGTAATGTCGCGATCGGTCGTCATTTCATAGTCGCATTTGAACAATATACTATTTATATTATATATATATATCAAATATGTTCATCTCCGGTTCAATATCAGCATCTTATCATCTCTTCATTTGATTTCATATGTTAGTTTATTCTTGTTTTGTTTCTTTTAGGTGTACGAGACTGGAGTGAAGTCTATTCCCATTTGTGTAGAATTATGGTTACATTACATTAATTTTTTCATAACAAACTTTCCCGATGCTGAAGACGACACAAGACAGTAAGTTATTGTTTGAACATGGATAGTTTGAACATGAATACATGTAGTTTGAACTTTTGAATTGAAAATTGAACAACCTTGCAAGAATTATTTCTCTTAGCAAAGTTTATTTTTGTGATTTTTACATTGACATTTGAATAAGTAGTGTAGGTTTTGACATATAGAACTTCTCAAGCATGAAATTGTTGTTGTTGTTTTTTTAGATATGTTTATTTTAAAAGACAGTTTACTTAGTTTAATTTGATTTCAAAAGAGTTCGAACGCAACAGTTCAAATAAGTTTTGCATTGCATATTACTGAAAATTGCCATGGATGTCATTTCCAAAATCAAGTAAATTAATCTATTAGATTTTGACCAGTAAAATATTAATACTTCAAAACATAAATTTAATTTAATAATTAATTATTTTCAATTGAAATTTAACAAAAAATATACCATCGTTCATTTGTTTTACGGAAATGGATGTTTTAGTTTTTTAGAGCTATATTGCATCAAAGTCAATGCCCAAGTTGTGAGATGCAATGAGAATTATGAAAAAAGTCCATTGGGAGTAAAACATGTCAACGATAGTATGTTTATTAAAGATTTGTGAAAGTGATGTCAATTACGGAAATATAGGGTCATGTTTGAAATCAACGATAATACACAAATGTATGTTTGTATCACACATGTTGCTTAATAACAGATATTTCCTGTAAAGACCAAAGGGAAAATTTATGAATCATTGATAATGACACTTATTTTAAAGTGGAATAAAGCACACGTTATTTTTTGTTCTTTTTCTGACTTTCAAATATTTGATTTCCTATTAAAATATTCATTATAAACATGCTAGTTTTATGCTCCTGATAAATGTTGTTCTGGTAAAGTGCCAGAAACAGGCAATGACATGTAAATGTGTCCTTCATTTTCTTTTTTCATATTGAACCCAGTGCACTGTATTGCATATTTGTATCATTTTCAGATTGTATGAAAGAGCAATCAAAGCTGCTGGCACTGATTTCAGATCTGATAAATTATGGGACTCGTATATTTCATGGGAAAAAGATCTGACAAACATTACCTCATTACATGATAGAGTATTAAATATTCCAACACAATTATATAGTCATCATTTTGAGAGGTAAGAGTTTCAATTAAGAGTTTTTTCAAGTGTGGTTGTAATCGTATGGTAGTTGGATTTACAACTACCTGTACAATCAGTGCCTATCACCACTAAAGTTGTGATTTCAAACCCCATTCATGGCAAGGTGTACAACATTATGTGATAAAGTTTGTCAGTGACTTGCGACAGGTCAGTGGTTTTCTCTTGGTACTTGGGTTTCCTCGACTAATAAAAGTGACCGCCACGATATTACTGAAAGTGGCATTAAACACCATAAACCTCCTTAACATTTAATAATTTTATAGTAGTGATGAAGCAAAGGACATGGTTTCGCAAAAGTTTCCTGATGCTGATGATTACACCATTCTTGGCTGTCTGAACTGTATCAATATTGTCTTTAATCCTGTTGCTAGCACTACAGTAGACTCTCCACTGTTACTATGGTTTTCTCCAGGTACTCCGGTTTCCTCCACCATTAAAACTGACTGCTACGATATAACTGAAATATTGCTGAAAGTGGCGTTAAACACCAGAAACCAACTATCAAGTATCTAAGCAGAGTGGAAATTTCGGGTGGCGAGTACAATGCACTTTATACTCGCCGGTCTGGCGAGTAACAGTTGTAAGACGAGTAGGAACTTGAAAACGCTCGCCACGATAACTGATTTACAGCTTTAAAATACCATAGCTCCCAAACAGTTAAATTTTCTGTTAACTGTCATTTATTCAACATTTTATTAATCATTGCTCGATAAGAAAGCATTCCGTCATGTATCTGTATCTATCTTTACCTCCAACGTTGGAGATCATGACACTCTCTGTCTACAGAAAAATTAAGTATACAATCCCAACCCGCATAATTTGCCAAGGTCGATTTCACAATTAAATGAAATATTGTTTCATTACAAATAGATGTGATGACTTTTAAAATTAATGCAAAAATCAATAATTTGGTTTTGAAATATTTAAAACGAATTCGTAGTGAAAACCTACTCGAAAACAAAAAGTTAAATATGTGTCGGAACCAGATTTGACATACATGTTTTATACCGCGTATTAAAACTTAAAAGTCTGTGCTTCCGTACTTGATGAAGACGAAGACAGCGAAATTGAGGAATAAGAGATCAACGCAGCTCTTAAGAGAGTGTTGATCCTTTTTGACCAAGTTAATGACTTGTCAAAATCTGCAAAATAAATTGTTGAACATTACTGTATTGTTTATTTGGTATTTGTTGGCGAGTTTAAAAAAAATGTCACCCGCCAAACATGGCGAGCTCTATTTCATTTTGGCGAGTATTTGTTTCAGTCCACTCGCCATTTTGGCGAGTGTTTGAAAAAAATGGTTTCCCACACTGCTAAGGCAGATAAATGTTCATATGAAAGGAATTGTAATGCCAACAAAGTGAATCTTAATATTAAGCATGGTGGAAAATATGTGTAATTCATTTTTGTTTAAAAAAAATACTTTTAAGTTGTGCATTTCACAACGTAATGTTTTGATTTAATGACATGTTATAAATATTTTTTTTTAAAGAGGAAAAAGAAAAAAGAATTCTGAAGTTACTGTATTTCCCCTGTCTGAAATTTTGCATTTGGATATCTATTTTAAATGAAAATGAATTGGTTCTATTCACTTAAATTGTTTATATTGAAAAAAATAATGCATGTACCTACAGTATTTCAGAACTTTTTTGTTTTAAATAGTTTTTGCATTAAATTTGCAAGAGAAGTCTGTTTATCATGAAATCATATTTATTTCCTTTTTCAGCTTTAAGCATCATGTTGAAACACACCATCCTAAAGAAATCCTTTCCCTAGATGATTTTCTGAAGCTTCGAAAGGAAATTGTAAATAAATCGACATCACCAACAGAAGATGACGACCAAGGTCTAGATGATGGACCTCCTATGTTTATTGGTCCACCAGGATTAGAGGTCCCACCAGGAATGGAAGACACTGAAGGAGGAAAGGTAACTTGGTACAATTTTCTTTATTATTGAACCCAAAGTTAATATCCTGTGATTTGTTATTGGTATTTAGAAAACAATGAATTAAAAGTTTGACAATATAGAGTTAGGGTTATGGTGTTTAACACAACTTTCAACCAGAGTACCCAGAGAAAACCTCAATTGACTTATATAAATCATTACCTAAAATCAGTTACATTGCAATATCAAAACTTTCTGTAAAGGACAACCAAAAATAAACATACATGCCTAGAAGAAAATAATCAGTGTCCTTGATATATGACAACAGAAATAGTATTGGATATGAAGTGGCCTGTAATTTTCTTGTCGGGTAGATTCAGATAATATAGACAAGTAGAGTGTGTGATTTTCACAACTCTGCAAATGTGAAATATAAACTTTTTGCTTTTAAGTTTAAGGTGAATTATTTTATAAACTTGGACTTTTTTTAAGGCTGGGTATATCTATCTTGGAAACTGATCGCATACTTGACCACTTTCTCATGTATGTTTGTAACATTGGAATAATCCCTACAATACAATTTGTACATTTACAATAGATTAACCAATCTGAAGACATGTTCCTAGAATCATACATAGTAATTTATTGTTAGCATGCTCACCTCGAGTGTGGACTGGTAGACCATGGACTATAAAATTGTTATTTGTTGCTTCTCTGTTGAGCATGCATCTTCGCTAACCAAGGGTTACGATCCCCTCCTCTTCTCTCCACCCTTGGCAGATTAAGTCGGAATTTCGGGTTCTCACGGTTTATTTTTCTATTCGATGCAGCTGTGGGTGGCTGCATCCAATCAAAATGTGTCTAACAAAAGATCACGTAGCGATCACATGTAGAGAAAGAAAAATGTAAACAATGGCGACATGTGGAGAAAACTAGACTTTGTCATGAATCTTTGCCCCCCAAACACAGAAGAACGATATTTACAGAAACTTTTAAAGTATTTGCTCAATTAACTGAAGTCTTAGGCTACATCCCTTTGAACAGGTAATAAATAGTACAACCGTTCTCATTGGTTGATAATGATGTAATGCAATGGGCTGAACTTCATAAATCTGCTAGAGGGCGATACGCGGGAATTACAAAATTCTGACTTAATCTGCCAAGGGTGGAGAGAAGAGGAGCGGATCATAACCCTTGGCTAGCGAAGATGTTGAGCAGGCAGCATTAATGAGAAAAAGCAAGGGCTGGTTGGCTCCAAATCAAGATAATGTGTCAGAGTGGGGCAACATGTCTGTCTGCAGGCTGTTGTTTCAGTGAGCTAGCACCATAAAAATCCAACTAAGCGTGTTGGTCTAGTACAAAGCGGACCTCATAACCATCTCATTGAAAAGTAACTTCATCTCGCCTTGATATTGCTGAAATATTGCAGAGTTGGTGTTAAACAACAATCACTCACTCACACATTAATTTACTTCTGTAATGTGAGAAACTGAATTTCCCATCAGCATAGAAATCAGGTCTGTAAAAATATCAAACACCACAGACCAAGTTAGACTTGGGCATCATCATATAATACCAACTCACTAGATCTAAAAATTTGCATAGGCCTTTGGCAGATATCTGAATACCTGTCATACGAGATCAATCAAATTTTTTAAGTTCATATTTGTACTGTATTAGACAGTTGGCTGTCTGTCTGTAATTGAGAAACTTACTGCAAGGCAAGCAGATGACCTACATCAAGTTTTAGCCATTTAACATTGATCGACCATTTTACATTGTTTATTTATCTTTATAGTCTGACACAGATGAAGCCATTAAACTGAGGGACAGAATGATAATCACACGAGAAGCTGTATTTAGGAAAAATGAAGAGGAAGTCAGCAAGCGATGGAATTTTGAAGATGCTGTGAGTACTTGACTTCCATAGCTTACAATTATTCCAATCAATGTTTGTTTGTACATTAAGGCCAAAAAAAAATATGTGTGTTTCCTATTACATGGAAATTTAAAATAGGGTAGGTAGATTTTTTTGTTTGTTTTTTTTTTAAAGGGGGGGGGGGTTGGAGATTCAATGTATATAAACAGTTGTGATTACCTTTTCATTTCAGCAATGTTTGCTCCAATCAAAAGATTTATGTCTTTGATGAAGTCATTGTTTTTCGATTCTATGCTTTTGATATTGAATTCCTTTGCCAAAGAACTGAGACTTGTAATGTACATATCATCTTTACTGAGCCTTAAAGTCCAAACAAAATGCAACTGTGCAGTAGTGAATTAGATGACAAGAGAATGGATATGAATCAATCATTAATGTACTAGCATTATCATCAAAGCCAACAGTAGATATACATCTATACACATTCAGATGTCCCCACAAGGACTTCGACATGTGAAACCCACAACAATGGACCCAACAAGAAAGTAAATCCATGGTTTAATACAGCAAAGTGAAAATTCATCATAAAGTTACTGAAAATTCTAACGACATGAGACAACAATGACCAACAAAATTCCAGACTATGGGTTAAACATGATTTTAGATACCTAAGCACCTTGCTGTATAATAAAGAATGATTAAACACACTGTAAAAATCAATCCATAATGCATTCAACAGATGTAGAATCTAGGACACAATGGCAAGTCCACTCCATATTGAACTAATAAGATGGGTTAGAAATGTGTCAGAAGACAAATCATACATTTGTACATTGTCAACTACAAAAGCTTTATTTTACATGTACATATTTCGTAATAAATAAATGTGACAACAAAAGTCTGAACACAGTCAAAGCGGAAAGTCCATTAATAAGTATCAAAGACAAATTCAAAGGCATATTCACCCATGAAACAACTAAGGGACAACGGTGTAAAAATAATCCAGACTAGGTACGGACAATTTCAAGTATGTAAGGTATTACAAGGTGCTGGCATTTAATTTATTTATCTGTACGGCCAACAAACTTGTTGAACAAGTGTGCCGCCATTACGATTTTATAATAAAAGAGACGGTTACGGAAAAAACACGTAGTTTTCCGGAAATTTTTCCAAAATCGTCAAAAAAAAGTTTTGGGTCGGGAATTTGGCAGAAAAAAAATAGGGTAGGTCGGGTAACCGGAAACACATTTTTTTTTTTTTTTGCCTAATGTAAGAACATTTATTACTCATGGAAGGCTTATAGATAGGTTGTTCTGTCTACTGCATCAATGATTTCTTTTCAGTTATATAACTGATTTCAGCTATTTTCCTCTGGAAAAAAAAATGAAGGTTGTAGGACACTGTCAGAACAGGTAAAAAATGAACATTTTGAAAGGGGAATTGTAGATTATTTCAGCTATTTTTCATTGACTTCCAGTTACAATGTATTTTATTTTCTAACTAGAGTCATTCCTGCAGTACCAGCAGAGGTGGCAGTAATGACGAAGTGATCTGATTACACCTTGTTTTTGACCATCACACGTTACAGATCTTTGGAATCTTATTAATTATTGTGTCAATGTCTTGTATTGAACTTGTTTTACAATCTTTTACCATCACTTGGTGTCCGTCATCCGTTAACTTTTCACATTTTGATCTCCTCTGAAACCCGTAGCCAAATAAACTGAAACTTGGTAGGAAGTATCTATGGAAGGTTCTCTATACTATAAAGATTGTGCATTTCATCCAGATCCGTTAACATACATGGCCGCCACAAGCAATTCTTGTTTCTGATTGGTTGATTTCTAGAAAATATTCTCCTATAAAACCGCTTGGCTAAATGAATCCAAATTTGGTAGGAAGTATCATTGAAGGGTCCTCTATAAAGTTTGCTAATTTCGTCCCGATTTGTTAACAAACATAGCCACCATATGATATTCTTGTTTCTGGTTGGTCTAAATAATCTTCTCTGAAACTGAATAGCCCAGGGAACCGAAATTTGGTAGGAAGTACCTATGGAAGGTTCTGTATTAAGTTTCCTCAAAGCAGAATGAAATGCAGGTGTTCAAATTTATTTTTAAATACTGAAGGTCCAGGACCTTTAACACAAAAAACTGGAAGGTCCTACTTTAATTAGGTACTTGAATCCATGAGAAAATGCTTGCTTTACCATTCTTTAATATTAGCTAACCCTTTAACATTAAATTTATTTATTTTTTTAATATTGTGTAGAATATTTATAACTATTATCCTGTCACCACAATATTAATGGATTTAATTCAAGAGATGCAGGTTCTTTCCTACTGTACGCTGAAATCTCCTCATTTTCCTTACCTAAAATAATCTTAGACTTAGTTGGCTGCTCAACATGACTAAAAACAATCAGTATTTTCTCGATGTTGATATCCATGTGATGTCTTGGAATGTATTTTGCCAAAATTGGCATTACATTTTATTTTGCATCACAAATACGACAATCCGACGTACCTTTGTTTATTGACCTATCTCAATCAGATTGTGTTTCATTAAAACCGACGACGAATTTCTGCACGGGAGAATTGTGTGAACCTGCGGAAACAAAAGTTTTGTTTCTATTTTTGTTTATTATAGTTTTACTACCTCACTTATGGAGAGTTTGCTTTTTGGCGCGCTTTAAGTAATAAAAAAAAACAGTATCAGATCGGAATCGTTTTGGGGGGGCATGTATCGATTCGTGGATTGCTAAAGAAAATATCATGATACATGTGTGCACCGGTGGATCGTTACACCCCTACTTATTTCAGTCAAATTTTGAAAGAAATATTTTGAACAAACAAAATATGAAAGTCCGTGGGGTGTAGCTAACTACCAGTGGGAAGGTCTGAACTCAAATACAAAGGGTCCAGGACCTCAGACCACCTCAAATTTGAACCCCTGAAAGGTGAACCACACAGGCTCAGCCCACTGAGCCTCTATTTGTTTTTTATGTGCATATATTTGGCAAGATAAGTTGATATTAACTTGTGTAGGTAAAAAGGGAAGATTATTGATAGCTAGAAAAATGTTGCCTAGAAACGAGCCACAAACTACCACTCTGAAAATACTTTCGGTCCTTGGGAGCTGCTGTAAAGTGTTAAACAGACATGATTTTCGTCCGCTTTAAAGCGGAATTCCGCTTTTTTCCCCCCTGGATTTTACCGTTACGATTCCTTTTTTATAGTATATTCAATACTTCCAATTTTGCCGATTTCCGCTTTTTTGTTGTCCTCGTAAAATCATGTCTGGTTAAATGTTGTTGCTTCAATGATGAAAACCTTTTTGGACTAGAGTCTAGGACAAGAAGTTGGATGATCTTATACATACTTTATTCTGAGAAGCATGAGTCCATTTCTTCACCTATGTTATTCCATTGTCTATAGTTTAATCTTATGCTAAACCACTGGACCAAATGAAACTAAACTACAGGAATCTTGAATGGTTCTTTTATAAGCTCACCTTGTTGGAGGCCATGCTACTGAGCTATCTGTATCCATCATCTGTCTTATAAACTTTTTCACATTTTAATCTTCTGCAAAACAGATGAACTACATTGAATATTCAAAACCAGTCACTTGCAGTTGCCTAAGCTATAATATTTTTATGTGCAACAAAGAATTTAAAAGGGGAATTCTTGAATTTTTTGCTTTCAGTGATGATGACAATTTGTAGCCCTCATGCTTTTTAATAGTTTTTTTTTTTAAATACTTTTATGCTTTTTCTTTTTATTTAATTCACTTTTATTAGGCTTAATATGCTACAATGAGGATAACCTTTGAACTGACAGTTTGGGTGATTCGCTTTACCGGATTCTGAGTAGCATGATTAAATATAATTTTTTTTTTTTTGGACAGAAAGAGTAAAATAAAATACAGATTAATGAATTTAATTAACGAGATGTTTAAATGAAAAATATAGCTAGTTAGTTGTAATTTTATGAATCAAATATTAAACTATTGCCTTGCCATATTGAATATTATTGTATAGCCAGTATATTCCATGTAGAGTAAAAACCAAAAATTAATGTGCAATATTCTGTGTTGTACTTTTTGCTTTCAATAAAGATGAAAAATTTGAACACTAATGTCGGAAAATCTTTGAAGTGTAATATGCAAGTCTGAGAAAGCTAAAAGATATGGCATATATACAAAAAAGTTGTTTGCCTTTGAGCATGTTGCAAAAGATTAATATAAATTAATAAAGGGTACATGGTTTATATTTAGTTTTATCAATTTTGTTTTTACTTGTCTTCCCTAAAGGGTCATCTGAGGTATTGTAACCAACATTTATAAACTTGTTAAAATTCAATCTTTTGACATACATGTAACAATAGGGACACGATTTGGTATTTTTGCTGCAGTTGCCCTCTGTTGTCCATGATATAAGGAAGGACCTTGGTAGCCCAACAAAAATTAAAAGAAAGAAAAAGAAATCCTTTATAGCATTTTTAGCTTTTTAGATGATGATGTAAATTTTGAACCCTGATTTCTGAAAATCTTTGATAAATGGGAAGGGGAATATCCATTTTACAGTCTTCTGGCCCAAAGAGGCCATAAGGAGTTGCTTTCATTTTTTCTGTGTATGTGGCAGAACAGACTATTTTAAAATAGACAAAAAGCTTCTCCAGGCCTCAACAAACTTGACTGAAGTGAATCTATACTGGACAAGAATAATCCTAAGATGGTGCATTGTAAAGTTCTATTAGAAGACCTCCAATACATGACATAGTTTTAAAATATGACTGAATAATAAATAAATTATATATAATTATATAACTGTATTTTTAGCTCTCCTTGCCAAAGACAATGTGTGTTATTGCCATCACTTGAGCCATAATTGTCTGTCTGTAAACTTTTCACATTTCAATCTTCTCCTCTGAATCCCCTTAGCCCAATGAACTGAAACTTGGTAGGAAGCATTTATGTAAGGTCCTCTTTAAAGACTGTTCATTTTGTCCCGATCCTTTTACAAACATGGCCGCCACAGGCAATTCTTGTTTCTGATTGGTTGATTTCTAAAAATCTTCTCCTCTGATACCACTTGGCCAAATGAACTGAAATTTGGTAGGAAGCACCTATGGAAGGTTCTGGAAGTTTCCTCAAAACAGAATGAAAGGTGAGCGACACAGTCTCAGCCCACTGAACCTCTACTAGTAAATCTTTGTTTTCAAAAGTATCTGAAGCCAAATATGTTGTGTATAACCAGAATTCATTAAAATTGAAATTATTGTCATATTAACTTGATTAAATTGAAGAAACTTTTGATTTTCAGATAAAGAGACCATATTTCCATGTAAAACCTTTAGAAAGATCACAGTTGAAGAATTGGAGAGAATATTTGGACTGGGAGATACAAAATGGTACACATGAACGGGTGGTGGTTTTATTTGAAAGATGTATGATTGCATGTGCTCTCTATGAAGATTTCTGGATGAAGGTAAACATTGTTCTTCATACTAAATCATGACCCCAGAGAAAGTCTTACAGTAATAGAAGTATTGTTTAATAATTTTTATTCAGGGGTATGTGAACCTTTGATTGTCAACCTTACTTTTGATGTCATGTTATTGTAAATTTTTGCAATGGGATTTGTGTGAAATTTTGTTGCCAACTACTCAAAATTACATGATTTAATTAGGCAAATTTCTAATTATAATATTAATATAGTACAAATTTTAGTTTGATTTGCATCAGACTTTTCATTAAATTTAATGAATTTCTATTTATTGTATATATATCACATAATATTTTATGTCAGTGTAGGAATAGAATATTTTATGAACACCACTGAGAGAGAAAACTACTCATATTAAGGAACATTTGTTGTAAGTTTCTGATTTATGGCTATTTTATCAGATATCTTTGAGATTGTAAGTTGCTAATTTAATATTTTGTGAAATTTCACCTTGAGAGTATTTCATTTATAGACAAATGACTTGATTCTTTGAGATAGTATGCTACTGATTTAGGGACATTTTATGAGAAGTATTTGAGAATTAGCAATAGAGAGTAAACTCCTTTTTTTTCATGCCAACAGATTTCAGTGAATTATTGAAAATGTTTTGGATAAAAATATAATACTTCAAAGATGTTAAAATATAAAACTTGCAAAGTGCCATGAACCATATTTAGCTTAAAGGGGAAGTGTGGGTATAAATAGCTGTGGGCGGAGCAAACATTCAGTTTCTTCATTATTTTGGCCACGGTCATCTCGAGGAGGAAAAATCAATGATACACAGTTTCATAGTTACTTTTGGTGCAAAATATTTGACAGGCATGGTCACTAGTGTTTCTCCCTACCAAACTTTTAGTCTTATTATAAATAATATTCTTCATCAGCCTAAAACCTACTAAAATCACTTCCAATTTCTGAGGTATGTGACCTTGGTCACGTTGGTCATGTGACATACAGTTTCATAAATATGCTGTTCATATTAACAGGGATTTTTACTGATAAGCTCCACCCACAAATTTTGGCGGTAGGCACTACCACAAATTCCCCTTTAAAGACATAGACAATGTACCAGTATTATATATTGACCATTGTTTAAGTTGAACATTACATTTACAGTATGCTAAGTACATGGAAGACCATAGTTTGGATGCTGTTCGGACTGTTTACAGTAGAGCTTGTAGAATACATCTGCCAAAGAAACCATACATTCATATGGCCTGGGGTTCTTTTGAAGAAAGACAAGGTTTGTCCACCAATCTCTAATAAAAATGTTTTGTGGTTGTTTTCTTTATTTTTCACCACCTGTATCTTATAAATTTGATAGCTTTTTGGAAATTTCAGAATATTTTAAGTTGGAACTATAAAAGTTTAAAAGATTTTTCTGGTTTTTAAAAACTGGTGAGTTGTAAAGCCATTTCCTAAACACTGAAAATATTGGGCCATGCAAGGCAGGTTTGTATTGAACAAAAATGATATATAAAATGTGTAATATTTTCAGGAAATTATGATGCTGCATTTGACGTGTTAGCCACTTTAGAGAAGAGTGTTCCAGGTCTGATAATGTTAGCCATGAGGAGGATCAGTCTAGAAAGACGACGTGGAAATCTTGGTGACGTGGAAACATTATTCAAGAAATACATTGAAGATGCTGCTTCACCAGAGATTGCATCTTTTTATTCAATTAAATATGCACGTTTTCTTTTGAAGGTATTTTGGTTTTATTGTTTGACTTATCAGTCATTGTATTTGTAAGATTGATTGATTGGTGTTTAACAGCAACTTTTAACAATATTTCAGCTATATTGTGGCATGTGTTTTTGTAAGACCTGATTATAAAAAAGAATCCACTTTATAATAAATCAATCCAATTGTGTTGTCCGGTTGCCTGTAGTGCAAATCAAATAAAATGCATAGTGAAATGACAGGCGAGCAGAGAAAAAAGATAGCTACTATGAGTAATCAACTCCTTTTGTAGTTAACAACCAGATAATTTTAAACCCATCCACAGTTGTTAGAGGCATATTGAAGTCACTGTATGCATGTGAATATAATGATAAACAAATTTTTACAGAAATTATGACTAGTTTGTGTAATTTTCAATGGAGATCTTTGAAACTGCAGAATATTTGTCCACATACCTGACAATTTAGATAACTTACATATTTGTTTTCTCAATCTGGATGAAAACATTATTTCATGCTTCACTGCAGATTGATTCACACCATCTTAAGCAGTGCCTTAAAAAACTTCTATTCATATTTTGATTTTTACAGATCATCTTGTCCATGGTAAATTTGTCCCATTGAACACCTATACATTTCTGTCCTTGGATGGACTTTTACTTGTATAATGCCACCTGATTTCAACTACAAAATAGTGAACTGTATCTTACAATTGGTTCACTTTCAGATACAATTTATTAGCCCTATTGTAATTAATTAATTAATTAATTACAGAAAAAGTTTCAGAAAAATCTTTTCAGATCATTTTAATGTTCATTTTTATTTTTGCTTTGCAGATTAAAGGTGACCCTGAAGCTGCTAGACAAGTTTTAAGTCAGGCTATAGAAAAAGACATGGTAAGTATCCTAATGAAGAAAAGCAAGGCTATTTTGTGGATAATTTTATAAGGAAACAAAATAATCACACAGAAAGGAAACCCAAAGTGTACAGCAATTCCCTATATATATATATTTTGGGGTTACTAAATAAATTATTAAATCATTTGATATTTACAATTCAATAATTTTATAGTAATGATGAAGTAAAGGACATGGTTTCGCAAAATTATCCTGATTCTGATGATTACACCATCCTTGGCTGTCTGAACTGTATAAATATTGAGTGGGTCGTGATCGTATTGTAGTTGGATTTACAACTACCTGTGCAATCGGTGCCTATCACCACTGAAGTTGTAAGTTTGAACCCTCGTGATGGGGAGGTGTACTCGATACAACATTATGTGATAAGGTTTGTCAGTGAGTGACTTGTGACAGGTCAGTGGTTTTCTCTGGGTACTCCAGTTTCCTCCACCAATAAAACTGACCGCCACGATATAACTGAAATATTGTTGAAAGTGGCGTTAAACACCATAAACCAAACGAAACCTTTATAATTAAGTTATACTATTGTGTAATAATTTAAATTCCTATAGTAATATTCTTAATGTAACAGATTTTCATAACATTTAATAATTTTATAGTCATGATGAAGTAAAGGACATGGTTTCGC
>MJUT01058264.1:662479-683240 GCA_002080005.1 Gigantidas platifrons
TTTTTTTGTTGTCATGACATTCCCTTATTATAATATTCAGTTTTTGATCAGTATGTGGGATCTACTGACTACATTAATTTTATAATCAGTTCCTTTTATAATTAAGTTATACTATTGTGTAACAATTTTAATTCCTATGGTAAAAATATAGACTTATATTCTTAATGTAACAGATTTTCTTAACATTTAATAATTTTATAGTAGTGATGAAGCAAAGGACATGGTTTCGCAAAATTATCCTGATTCTGATGATTACACCATCCTTGGCTGTCTGAACTGTATAAATATTGAGTGGGCGGTCGTGATCGTATTGTAGTTGGATTTACAACTACCTGTGCAATCAGTGCCTATCACCACTGAAGTTGTGAGTTTGAACCCTCTTCATGGGAAGGTGTACTTGATACAACATTGTGTGATAAAGTTTGTCAGTGAGTGGCTTCCAACAGGTCAGTGGTTTTTTCTGTGTGCTCCAGTTTGGTCCACCAATAAAACTGACCGCCACGATATAACTGAAATATTGTTGAAAGTGGCATTAAACACCATAAACCTCCTTAACATTTAATAATTTTATAGTAGTGATGAAGTAAAGGACATGGTTTCGCAAAATTAACCTGATTCTGATGATTACACCATCCTTGGCTGTCTGAACTGTATAAATATTGTATTTTACAATGGATAACCCTATTAATCTTGTAATTAGCACCTCAATAGCCTGTCTGTCCTCCACTGTATGTGGTGCTATTAAAGCCCAAAACATTTAAATTCTCCTAAATTTTATTGGTAACTGTATTTTTAGCCATGCAGCGATATTACTGACATTTGTTACTATATAAGGCTAATAACCCTTTCAATATTTTGTCTCGTTTATGTATCATTGGAGGACGAAGTATAACAAGTGAAAATGCTAAAAGATCTAGAACAAACGTACTTGATTGAAAAGGAATAAATGAGTTTCTGAGGTTAAAAACTGGAACATATGAACATTAATTAGGACCCCGCCACTTTGTGGCGGACGCCCTATAGTGATCAGTCCGTCCGTAGCAAATCGTGTCCGGGCTGTAACTTTTTTGTCGTTCAAGACAGGCTTTGCATATATGGCATGTAGGTAGACCACCTCCAGACGATGTGTCGCGTACCATTGTTGGTAACCTGTGACCTTGAACTTTGACCTCAAGGTCAAACTGGTCTGTGCGTCCATAACAAATCGTGTCCGGGCTGTAACTTTTTTGTCGTTTAAGATAGGCTTTTCATATTTGGCATGTAGGTAGACTACCTCCAGACGATGTGTCGTGTACCATTGTTGGTGACCTTTGACCTCTAGGTCAAACTGGTCCGTGCGTCCATAACAAATCGTGTCCGGGCTGTAACTTTTTTGTTGTTCAAGACAGGCTTTTCATATTTGTCATGTAGGTAGACCACCTCCAGACGATGTGTCATGTACCATTGTTTCTGACCTTGAACTTTGACTTCAAGGTCAAACTGGTCCGTGCGTCCATTACAAAACGTGTCAGGGCTGTAACTTTTTTGTTGTTCAAGACAGGCTTTTCATATTTGTCATGTAGGTAGACCACCTCCAGACGATGTGTCACGTACCATTGTTTCTGACCTTGAACTTTGACTTCAAGGTCAAACTGGTCCGTGCGTCCATAACAAAACGTGTCAGGGCTGTAACTTTTTTGTCGTTCAAGATAGGCTTTTCATATTTGGCATGTAGGTAGACCACCTCGACGATGTGTCGCGTACCATTGTTGGTAACCTTTGACCTTGAATTTTGACCTGAAGGTCAAATTGGTCCCTGCGTCCGTAACATCGTATCCGGGCTGTAACTTTTTTGTCATTCAAGATAGGCTTTTCATATTTGGCATGTAGGTAGACCACCTCGACGATGTGTCGCATACCATTGTTGGTGACCTTTGACCTTGAATTTTGACCTCAAGGTCAAATCGATCCCTGCATCCGTAACAAATCGTGTCTGGGCTGTAACTTTTTTGTCGTTCTAGATAGGCTTTTCATATTTGGCATGTAGGTAGACCAACTCCAGACGATGTGTTGGTGACCTTTGACTTTGAACTTTGACCTCAAGGTCAAATGATTTTACCGTAGCAAACTTTTCACATTTTCATTTTCTTCTCTGAAACCACTTGATGGATTGGTATTACTTGATTCATATATACAACACTAAATCCAGCAGGGCAAAGCTAGGCAATACAGAGAAAAAATCAACTATTGATCTTGAACTTTATACTTTTCAAATGAATCAATTATCTCCAAAAATGTTTTATTACTGAGGTTAACATCAGTCTGTCTTTACAAATTTTTTACCACAAGTTATTTATGGAGGGGCCCACAGAGATGGATTCCATCTCGATGATATCTAGTTAGTCTGGTGTTTTGATGTTTTCATTTGATTTTATTATTATAGTATTACATGTTAAGTTCGTGTGTATCATTTAAATCATAAAATGTGCATTATGAGAAAATCTCTTCAATTCAGTCAAAATATTTGTTAAAAAAAAGATATACACACCAACTCGAAGGAAAAAATTACCTAAGTCAACTGAAAATCTTGAACATTCAATTTTAAGTGTTCTTGCAAATATGTATTATTACATGTAAATAATAAGTAGAAATGTGTAGCTGTACACAAATTCTCCAAAATCTATTAGGGGCTGTTGTGACCTGTGTAATCAGTGCCTACCACCACTAATGCCAGTTCAAATCCCATTCAGGCGAGGTGTACTCAATTCAACATTGTGATAAAATTTGTCAGTGTTTTGCGACAGGTCTGAGGTTTCCCCCACCAATAGAACTAACCACCACGATATAACTGAAATATAAATCAAACTAAACCATCTTTTCCACACAAAATGGTTGAAATCGATATGGTCTAGGAGGTTTGTGGGAGTGTAGTTTATCATTTTTATGTGTCTGTGCTTACATATTTTTGACACCCAATTCATCATGTTAATTTGATGTGTGTATCTTGCAAAAATTTCTATGATCTGAAATGGCTAATTGTAAATATATTATGTAATGTCATTAAGTTGATGGTCTCAAAGGTGGATTTAGACTTAATATAATGTATGATATTGTAAAGAAAACTTTATCTATTAATAGCTATTTTTTTAATCCAGGGAAATTTAAAGTTGTATCTACAGACATTAGATTTGGAGTACCAATGTAGTCCAGTAGATGAAGAAAGGGTTAATCGGCTGTTCGAAAGTCTTCTCAACTGTGAAAATTTCTCCTTAGAAACCAAAGCGAAAATGTCACAGCGGAAATTGGAATTCCTAGAGGATTTTTGTACAGATATAAAAAAGTATTTTTGTATTAAAATTTTTTTTTATGAAAATGATTTTCTTTGTATCAGCAATAAAATGTCAGTGAATTACTTGAAAAATTAAAATGAAGTAAAAAGTAAAGAACAGAAAAAAAAGTTGATGATAATTTCTCAAAATATCTTTTTGAACATAAATTAAAATAATAAATGTTTCATATGATGGATGGAATATTTAGTGTTGCTTTAGTACGTGTTAACACATCCTGGATATCATCAGTCTTGTGAATTTTATAGAATTACGGCCCTCGGAAGAGGTGAATATCCAAAATTGTCAACCCTAGTGGGGTTGACAATTTTGGATATTCACCGATTCAGAGGGCCGTAACTGTTTTATTATACCGAACAAACAGTTGAAATATACTGTTTAATATTTGAATTGTTAAAGTATTATTCCATGTTTTTACACCGTTGAATAATAGGGTTATTCAATAGACGTGTGTAATTCTTGAGGTTATTCAGGTTGAATAATAGGGTTATTCAATGGACGTGTGTAATTCTTGAGGTTATTCACCGTTGGCGGCGATTAGAAGCAAAAATATCCAGATTATTTTATGTCATGTGATTAGCTTTTAACCAATAGAATTGATTCTTTATTATGTGAGGTATAATAATACCTATTATATTCCTAGCACCAGTAATTGTTGACACTTTAGTGATGAAGCAAAGGACATGGTTTCGCAAATATACACTGATGCTAATGATTACAACATCCTTGGCTGTCTGAAATGTGTTACTAGATTCAAACTTGTACCTCGTTGATATTTCATTGAAAAACTAAGTTGTTATGGCAACATATTTAATTGAATTACAAATAATTAGTGTAATATAATTATTCTGTCATCTTTTTAAACAAAAACAATAATTTTATTTTCTCAGGTTAAAAGATGCCTATGACGAACACCAAAAATTAATGAAAGATCTTCACACAGAGAGAAAGAAGAGAAGTTATGATGCTGCAAATTATTCACAGTAAATATTCTTACTCAATATTAAAAGGGATATATAATCTTATACAACAATGCTTTCCAGAAAAGATGTGTTTCTTAATCATGCATGTCATGATATTAATTATATCTTTGGGTGGCTCAGTGAGTTAGGTAGTTGGATTACCTAACAACTCATATAAGCCTATCACCAATACGGGGGTGGGTTTGTGCACGGTTTTGTAAATTACAAAAAAAAGGTGCAATCGACTCGCAGCCTCAAGTGATAAAGTTTACCAGTTGCTTGCCCATGGTCGGTGGTTCTCTCCGGGTACTTTGGCTTCTTCCACCACTAATGTAGTCGCCATGATATAGCTGAAATATTGCTGAAAGTGACGTTAATCACCAAAAATCAAATCAAATCTTGTCTAGTGTCAAGTTTATGCATATTTTGCAGTCATCAAATGATTATTTTCCACATTTAATACATAAACAGTCTTTATATTTTCTAATATTTTTTTAGGGTTTTCGTGGTTGTGATCGTATGGTAGTTGGATTTACAATTACTTGTGCAATGAGTGCCTATCACCACAAAAGTTGTGAGTTTGAACCCCATTCATGGCGAGGTATACTCGATACATTATGTGATAAAGTTTGTCAGTGACTTACGACAGATCGATGATTTTCTCTGGGTACTCCGCCTCCACCAATAAAAGTGACTGCCACGATATAGCTGAAATGTTGTTGAAAGTGGCATTAAACACCACATACCAGCCAAATATTTAAAGTGATTAAAGATAATCATTAACAATATTAAAATTTAATAATTTGATACATTTTCAGTAGTATGAGTGAAGAACCTCCAGATAAAAAACAGAAGAGTGAACCTGCAACAAATGGTTCTAGTGAGGCAGTACCACCCACTGGTTCAGAACATGGCAGTTACCCTTACTGGGGATCTTATTCTGTAAGTCTTTATCTCCTTGGGAGAAAGATCAATTGATTGTTGGCAGTTACCCTTACTGGGGATCTTATTCTGTAAGTCTTTATCTCTTTGGGAGAAAGATCAATTGATTGTTCTATGCATATATTTTCATTCATATGTAGTGCAATTGAAAAAGGAATTCATTTGTTCATACACTATGCAAAGGGTCCCTCTAAATCAAGAAACGAAACGAAACCGGGCAAAACAAAACGAAACGGAACCGGGCGAAACGAAATGAAACGAAAAAGTGAACCGAAACGTCAAAAAGGATAATGTTTCGAAACATATCTAATACATTCCCATAGTTTAAAATTTGGCAAAGCTCCGTTGATGCCTGTCGCTAGTATTAACGGTTCGGTGAACTGTGGACAGGGGAGTTCTTCATATCAAAGCAACAAGCCAAAGGGATAATCCAGAAAATCCTAGGTCCAAAACAAAATGGTGATACAGAGATTACACAAATAGATACGATAACATAACACAACTTTATTGTTCCAATCAAGGGCCCACAAAAGGCAAAGACATATTATAACGATCATGATTAGTGTGGGTGTATTGCCACTGGTTGCAATACTTGGAAAGACACCAGGGGATGGTGTTTCCCCGTGTCAGATCCAGAACTGCAAGCGATGTAAAGTTAACAATAAAATGAAATACTGACATGCATCATTTATAATTTCTCTGGATAAACTGACTTCTTATTTTCTATACAGTTGTGTTTTTTACAAGTCATTAACCAAATAAATTGTTCTTGTGAATTCACGTTTAAAAGGTTAGGACAACTTTGAATTATGAGTTTATTTAGATTTTGTCTGTCCTCCCTCCGTGTGTTGATTACAAAATGATAGAAAATGACTTTCTTCTTCCATCTCACCCATATTACACTGCTGAAACAACAAGGACAAAACAAATAAACAGATTTGAAAACGAACGCCATCAAATAATAAAAGCACTAGCAATCTGAACCCTCACACAAAAACTGGGAGTATCACCAGGTGCATCGGAAGGGTTTGCATGATATACTCTGCGCGAGGCACGTGATTAACTTATCGTATAAATATATTGACCATCCAGTCATCATTTCTGTAACGTTACAATTCCATCGACTAAGTAGTTTCTGACAAGAAGATTTTCAAAGCTTCAACCAATCAGAACACATTATTGGCCCTTGCGGCCATGTTGGATTTCCAATCTGCACCAAAATAACAAATTTAGTAGAGGACCTCCCAATGAACATTTCTGCCAAATTTGGTTCAAATCAGTTCAGTGGTTTCAAAGAAGAAGAAAGTATGAAAAGTTTACAGACGCGGACGACGACGATGGACGCAAAGTGATGACAAAAGCTCACATGACCCTTTGGGTCAGGTGAGCTAATAAAAAGGTTGTTGTTTTCCTTAGCTTGTACCTATTTTCTTTCATTTTCATCCATATCTTATATCTTACTGAAATAGGGGGCTGTTGTGGTTGTGATTGTATGGTACTTGGCTTTACAACTACCTTTGCAAACAATGCCTATCATCACTGAGTTGTGAGTTTGAATCTCGCTCAGGCAAGATGTACTCGATACAACATTATGTGATAAAGTTTGTCAGTGGCTTGCGACAGGTCGGTGGTTTTCTCTGAGCACTCCTCCACCAATAAAACTGACAGCCACGATGACTAAAATATTGTTAAAAGTGGTATTAACCACCATTTTACCCTAACCCCTATTCAAATATTGAAAGATCAAGCTTCATTGTAATCTAGATTGTTTTGTTTTTTAAATGTGTTTTATCGGTCAAATAAATGTAAATGTTAATACATTGTAGGTATATAAAATATTGTTGTCATATTACATTTTCATAATGATTACTATGGTTAAGTAATTATGTTTGATGTAGCCTTGTAAATAATAGATACATTTAAAAAAAGGTGTGTAAAATTAAGTCGGATGACAGAATTAACATAACTTAAGTGAATAAACGTTAGAGAATACTGTATGGTAGTTAGATTTACAACTACCCTTTCACCACTGAAGTTGTGAGTTCGAATCCTGCTCAGCCGAGGTGTACTTGATACAACATTATGTGATAAAGTTTGCCATGTAGAATTAGGAATGCATCTAGTGAAGATGAAGTAAAGGATATGGTTTCGCTAATGTATACTGATTTAAGCAATGACTTACACTATCCTTGGCTGTCTGAACTGTATGCAAAAGATTGAAAATAAAAGGACTCTAAATTTACATGTACATCATATTGGTTTAAAATTTTGCGATTTTTAGATCCAAGATCTGAGTATTGAGAAATTGTAGTAAAACTTAAATTACTGAATATTAAGATTAGTTTAACTTAAATTACTGAATATTAGGAATAGTTTAACTTAAATTACTGAATATTAGGAATAGTTTAACTTAAATTACTGAATATTAAGATTAGTTTAACTTAAATTACTGAATATTAAGATTAGTTTAACTTAAAATACTGAATATTAAGATTAGTTTAACTTAAATTACTGAATATTAGGAATAGTTTAACTTAAATTACTGAATATTAGGATTAGTTTAACTTAAATTACTGAATATTAGAAATAGTTTAACTTAAATTACTGAATGTTAGGAATAGTACAACTTAAATTACTGAATATTAGGAATAGTAAAACTTAAATTACTGAATATTAAGAGTAGTTAAACTTAAATTACTGAAAATTACGAATATTTAATGTTTAATTTGTATTTACTTTACAGAATTCTAGTTACCCAAGTTATGGACAGAATTGGACAACTTATGGCTCCCATTACTATCCCTGAGAAGAAGAAAAGAAACTGCAAAATTTGTGATGGATCTTGAGAACAAGACAGATTTTTAGCTTGTTTAAAGCAATGAGATGATGTGAAATGTTGCCATCTGTTATGTTGAACAAGTTAATAGTTTAATCTGTGGAATAGAAATTATGGCACTATCAAAGAAAAACATTATTTTGTTAAATAACACTAAGATAAGATGTACATCTTGTACCAAAAAAAAGATATGGTGTACATGAAAAGTCAAGTTATTTTAATGGTTACAAATGTTAAGAAATGCCTGGTGCCGGGTGCCTGTAGAAATCCTGAAGTGGATAGCATGGTATACAGGGTTGTCAATTTAATCCACATATATAAGTAATACTTCATTTGACAAACAACAAGTTTGTCAGTGACTTGCGACAAGTCAGTGGCTCTCTCTGGGTACTCTGGTTTCCTCCACCAATAAAACTGACCGCCACGATATAACTGAAATATTGTTGAAAGTGGCATTAAACACCATAAACCAAACCATTAATGATTACAAAATACTGTCTTATGTCTCAGCTAAATATTAAGCTTTGATCATCTCAGTCCAGATGACGATTAATATTTAGCCAAAACATGTTGACATCAGAATAGCAAGGTATCTTGCAATTGTTGGAGTGTTGTCAAATGAACTATTGGAAATATTTTAGTTTATAAGCTTCATCAAATAATGAAGACAAGACAAACCAATGTATATTGATTTATATAGGTTTATTTGAAGTGGAAGTAAATATTCCAATATCCACTTCGACATATTTTCTGCATTTAATTCATATTAATAGATTTATTTTCACATTTCTCATGATCATATATAATAGTGGAACAATATATGTTGTAGTCATTATTGTAATGTAGCATTGTTATAGATTTGTACTATGTTATCATTTGTTCATTAAAATGTATATCACTACATTATTTTATTAGCCTTCTAGAATGCTGGCCAAGTATTCCCCAAAAACAGTCGTACAACTAGGTTTTATCTGTATTGTCTGGTAATGAACTCGAAAAGATTAAATAATGTCAGTTTGTGTCTGTCATCTTTGTCAACATTTCACATTTTGATATTCTCTGAAGAAACGAGAGGGCCAATAGGAACCAATCTGCAGGAATGATGTTTGTGAGGTTCACTTTGAAAAATTCATCATATCATGGCAACTCTGCAAAATACATGGTCACCATTGGCAGTTCTTATTTTTATTCCCCCGTGATAACGGTGAGGGGATATAGTAATAGCGGCCGTCCGTCACACTTTCTTGTTTACGCGATAACTTGAGTTAAACATGGATAGATTTGAATAATTTTTTGCATGGAGGCATTATTTATAAACATTAAAATACATTGTTGTATTACAACTGAACAGTTAGCAAAGTGAAACAAGATAATGTTGAAAATAATTACACCCAAGTTATATTGTAGCTATTTAAATAATTCATTCTACAGTAGAAGATTAGGAAAAGAAAGCTTAAACAGTGATGGTCCACGATTCCACCAATATCTACAAAATGGACAACCCCCTCTCATCTTAACTAACTGAACACAAAATTACCATGACTGACGTTGGAATTCCTGGTATTGGCATGGGAAAGCCACAAAAATGTTCCCAACCCCCATCTTGAAAACAAGATCTCTTACGGCAATAAAAACCTGCACAGATTCACTTCCACTCCCAAAGACCACATACAATCACAAAAATGAATGACAACATAAACATGGAGAGTACAACTGTAGGGACAGTACTGGTAAATGCTTTTAAATTATCACACTACTAGCTAGGAAGGTAGAATTTGTTTGCTAAATACCATTACTCTTATGACAAAAGTTATACTGATAAACAGATTTATTATCAGTTAGTCATGAAGTTTACATTGATCAGTGGCAACTAGCTAGACCACCAGAAAAGAAGAAAAAATATAAATAATTTCTAAGACTTTATTACAACAATGAAACATATACAAAATATGTATAAAGAACAATTGTAAATATAAAATGTAGATTCATCAAACTATGCTTGTGATATCTTGTTTATTGATATAAAATATAAGTATAAATAAAACAAGGAAAACATATTGCACTAATATATCAAATGGGAAGCATGATACAACTACAGCAGGTAACTGACCATAGATTTATATAATATTCTTGTGATGAAAGTCTAATGGGCAATATTCTATTATTGTCCTTAAGGAACTGTTTTCCTATAGTGTTGTCTGAAATATTGTTGAAAGTGGTGTTGAACACCATAAACATAAACCTGCATCACTAGAACATTTGTTCTAATCATTCTCTCTACTAGATGTTTCATTTATTGCCTTGTATGATTTATTTTATGTTGTGCATGATGAGGGGGTGGTAGTGATCGCATGTTAGTTGGATTTACAATTACCTGTGCAATCAGTGCCTCTCCCAACTAAATTTGCAAGTATGAATCCCGCTCATGACGCTGTATACTCAATACAACTTTATGTGTTAAAAGTTTGTCGGTGACTTGTGGCAGGTTGGTGATTTTATCTGGGTACTTCGGGTTCCTCCACCAAATAAACTGATTGCCATGATGTAACTGAAATATTGAAGTGCTGTCAAACACCATATCCCTAACCCATATCTTGATGAAGCCTTCTTAGAAAGACTTAACTAGTCAATTCATACTTTTAAGTTTAAGTGCATTCTCTGCATGTCCATTACACTTTTATAAGAGGTTTGAAGATCAGTGAAGGTAAATAAAAGTCTGAGCACTAAACACAATTGTTTACCATGATAAAACATTAATGACAAACAAAAGCACCATTCCTAGGTGTGTGTGGCATAGTATATAATATTCCATTAAAACTGAAAATAAGTTCACTATTCTCAAATATTTCACTGTCCATAGACAGATGTTCCTTTTATATAGGTCATATGAACAAAAAATGTTCTACTTTGGGACTAGGATTCTGGTTTATACAAGGTTCAGTAAACAAATTTCACAGTAAAAAAGTTATCCTGTGAACATTTAAAGATGAGACAAATAAAAACGTAGATAGCAAATTTAGTGCACACGACACGTTTCTGGAATTTTTGGCACAACATATCTTATGTTTCGTTAGATTTAATTGTAGTTCCCTTCTATACCTATGGTAATATTTTCTTCTCCGTCAGTTCCTTGAATTTCTAGAATCCATATTTTATGTGTATTCATAGCTATCACTGAAAAATATAGAAATAGAATGAAACTTAAACGATCATTTTAAACTTTGATTGTTTTAATGATGAAAGCAATTTTTCAGCTATATCACAGTGAGTTTTAAACTTGCATAAATTTTGCAAATTCCATGCATATGGGTACCCTTACACATTCATAATGAATATGTTGATTGATTGATTGTTGTTTAACATCAAATGAGCAGTATTTCATGATGAGAACAAGTTTACAAGCAATAATTCATGTGGGCAAAAATATGGCATTTCAATAGGAAAAACTGCATACAAAACAATCAAACTTAAAATAAAAATGGGTGCATTATGATATGCCAGACCACAGCATGTTGAATTAGTGTATATTAAAAGCAAGTGTGGACACATTGTATTTTGGACATTCTATGATTTGTCTGTTTTACTATATTAAATGTTAAATATATCTACCAAATATGTGAAATTTCATAATTTGAGTCCTTTTAGACCCCTTTTTGAAAAAAAACACTTTTATAGTTCATCAAAGATGATAATTTTGCAAAAATCTGCATGCATACTTTTTCTTTAATAAAACTTACAGATTTCCCCTTCCTTGAGACTATCTTCTATATGTACACAGGTATTATTGCAGGGTTCTTCTGGAGTGAGGTAAAATTTAATACTCCCTTTAACTTGCTGCAGTATTATAATGGCAGTCTCAGTTTTGACCTGAAAAAAAAAAAGAAAGACATTAACAAATAATTCATGGCACTAAGGGCCATATGGCAGTTTATGGACCGGGATGTCGCCCAAAAAATATTATATGGACCGAAGCGAAGCTGAGGTCCATATATTATTTTGTGGGTGACAGACCGGTCCATAAAGTGCCATTTGGCCCGAAGTGCCACGAACTATTTGTTATATTATACTCAATACATGCAAATCTGTCAGACGACATGTTTTTGTTATTGTATATCTAAGACAAAAACGAGTTCGGACAAAATTCGGAAGAAAACATTATATTGATCAGGCCCAGTCAATATTATACATTTATTGCATGCTGGTGAGGGAAATATGAAAATTTATTCACCCAAGAGTATCATATATGATACTCGTGGGTGAATAAATTTTCATATTTCCTGTACCCGCATGCTATAAATGTTTTATTATACCGAATGAAACCAAGAAAACACAAATATGTAAAATACTGCTGGCAAACATATTCCATTGGAACGTTGTCTCAGATATTTTAAAACCACATTGTAACGGTTGCCTGCAAATGATGCGTTCCGAGTGCCTCTGACGTTTTCCTGTCAAAGAACGATAACTCTGGCGGGAAAACCCGTGAGGCTTCCGAAGTGGTGGAATATGATATTTATTTCACGGAATATGATTTTTGTCCTATGTGATCACGTGTTCTGATTTTTACGCATTGTCCAATCAAATTAATCTATTTATGGTAATTAATATATGAGGTATAATAAACTAAAATATTGACCGGCTGTGCTAACAAAGACAAATAGGGAAAATAAAAACGTAAAGTACAATATATATATATATGATGGATTTTATAATAAGTTTAGAATTTCAATTAATTTTCATATTATTCAAGATATCTATGCCTTCACTTGTGGTTGTGATCGCGTGGATTTACCACTAACTATGCAATCAGTGCCTATCACCAGTTAAGTTGCAAGTTTGAATCCTGTTCATGGTGAGGTGTACTCGATACAACATTATGTGATAAAGTTTGTCCACCAATAAAACTGACCGCCACGATATAACTTAACAAGAATTCTGAGAGTATTGCACATAGCAATACATTGTCCCCTACCGACTGCAAAAATCAGAGGACCTAAAATATTAGAAGTATCACCTTGCAGTGACTAGATTTTAAATTATGTCAATATCTCGAAGGATCTAAAAAAAATCCAGACAACTTAAAATAAAGAAAAAAAAATACAAGTTCAAGGGCCATAACTCAGCAAAAAATCATTCGACCAGAATGAAATTCAAACTTAAACTGTAACTCATCTAAATATAGCCACATACCAAATATCAAGTCAATATCTCAAAGGACGTAAAAAAAAAAGTCTGGACAACTTAAAATTTGAACAACAAATACAAGTTCAAGGGCCATAACTCAGCCAAAAATCATTCAACCGGAACGAAATTCGATCTTAAACTGTAACTCATCTAGATATAGCCACATACTAAATATCAAGTCAATATATCAAAGGAAGTAAAAAAAAGTCCGGAAAACTTAAAATTTGAACAAAAAATACAAGTTCAAGGACCATAACTCATCCAAAAATCATTCGACCGGAACAAAATTCGAACTTAAACTGTAACTCATCTAGATATAGCCACATACCAAATATCAAATCATTATATCAAAGGACGTCAAAAAAAAGTTCGGAAAACTTAAAATTTAATGTGACGGACGGACAGACGGATGGAACCTAAAACTATAGTCCCTTTCGTCTTCGCCGGTAGGGGACTAAAAATAGTTTAAAGTGGCATTAAACACCATAAACCAACCAAACCAAACTATTCAAGAATCTAAGATATCTATGCTTTTCTTTCATTTTTTGTAACCCAAAAAAAAAATCTGGCTTTTCCTACATTTACCTACCGGTAGGTATAAAACCAATTATTCTTATCTAATGCTTCAATATGTAAATTTAACAGTCAGTAGACAGTGATATTGAGGTCCAGGTCAAGTGACACATACTAGCTGATATCCTCCATAATCAATGTGTGGACCAAATAAGGTGAGCCTAGGTTATGTATAGGATACCGTATATTTCAAACAAAAGAACTGACCTTTATTGGATCTGGGAAGCTTCTTTTTCCGCACGAGTACACAGGTGAAGGCTGAGACGCTGCAGGCGTCGAGGGCTTTACCTGTGTACGAGTGCAGAAAAAGAAGCTTTCCATATTCTACATGTATAATGCTCAGTTCTTTTGTTTGAAATATACGGTATCTAACTTGTACAATAATTGAACTTGTAAATAAAATGAAATATGCATGTTTTTGGTTTTTCAGTTTTCTTTCTTTTTGCTTTGTACAGAAAATTAATTTATATTTTAAAGGAACACCTGACCTGCATCAAGGGGGAAATTATAAATAGAAAATTTTATTCAAATATGGTTATGTGCATTTCAATTTTATCGCAATAATCGAACCAGTAACAAAATCTACACTAAAAGATGCATTTTTTGTATTGCAATCTTACATTGTTAATAAATGAAATTAAAAATCTACAAGCAATTAATTTTTTTAACTTATTCTCCGCTAGTCGCCTATCCACAAATGAAATCTTACACGAAAAAAATCTGGGTTAAAATGGATTATTGCATCGTAAATATAATCTCTTTGAAGTCAAACTATTGTTACTGAGTCGATATTGGCAATATGCAAATAATGAAAACAGTCAAGTACATGTGTTTTGTACGTGATATCCCATTCGAATACACCTTGATAGTTATGAATAGGTTCAAGGTCAAATTAGAGAGCCCCGACATAATTTAATCGCGGTCGGACAAGGCACAAGCTGGATACCAAAATTAGTTACCAGGAACTTTTTACGCATGTTGAATTTAATCATTACTAGTTTTATTAACCATGACTCTTTAAACGGCCACCGTAAAGGGGTGCTCGACTACTGGTCTGTTTTATTTATATCGTCTGTAATAAATAATAGGTATAGAGGACGATATAAATAAAACAGATCAGAAGTCGAACACTCATTTACCTTGACCGTTTAAAGGGTCATGGTTAATAAAACCAGTAATGAATAGAATCATCAGGCGTAAAAAGTGGCCGGTAACTAATTTGGGAGGCCAGTTTTAAGAATAGCTTTGCTGGGGGTATTATTATACAAATGGTAATAGAGAAATTAACAATCACAAAAACATGAGTCACAAAATATGAGAAAACGACTTCAAAGTAGAGTCAAAGCTGTATTAAGAGGTCACCTTTGGGACAAATAAAAAGTGGTCATTTAAGACAGGTGACCATTTAATAGAGGTACAATTCATATGATATTTTCTATGACGGAACAAGAAAAGGGTGACCTTTAAATACAGGTGACTGCTTAATAAAGGTGACCTCTTGAGCAGGTTTGACTGTATTGATTGTTTACCTCTGATGCCTCCTTGCCCTTGTATTGCTTAGAGAAAAATAAAAAATTCTGTTCAAATGTTTCTACAGAAGCTGGTAGGAAGTAAGGTCTCTTGTAAAATTTTCTCAGTGCTTTAGCTGCTTGCTTGGCACAATTAGTCCTGAAAACAAATGTATATCTTGATGAGTCTTCAATCAAACAAAAACACATTATTGATATGTACAATGTACAACACAACTTGATACAAATAGTGTTTTTTTCATTGACCTTGTTTTACAATTTCTATGCAATGTAATTGTCATTGTTTTACTTATTTCACAAAGAAAGCATGCTAACCTCTTTACACCACTGATGCAGTTACGAGCATGTAATGTAATTATTATTAATATCACTATTAAAAAATGCCTTCTTTGTCTAGGTGAATTGTTGACAGCAATGTGAAATACATTTTTTCACCTGACACAATAAAAAAATGAATTCCTTCTGTCATATTCATTTTAAGTATTTTTAATAAGTAACATGTTTGATGGTTGATTTGGTTGTTTTATGGTGTTTAACACCACTTTCAACAATATTTCAGTTATATCATGGCCGTCAGTTTTATTGGTGGAGGAAACCGGAGAAAACCATCGACCTGTCGTAAGTCACTGACAACTTTATCACATAATGTTGTATCGAGTATACCTTGCCATGAACAAGGTTCGAACTCGCAATTTAAGTGGTGATGGGCACAGATTGCACATGTAGTTGTAAATCCAACTACCATACGATCACAAGTACGACGGCCCAACATGTTTTGAACAGTCCTTGTAATTTCATTACCATGTGATATAATAGCCACGTTTTATATGGCTCTCTCTCTCTACAAACTTATCTATATTTCCATAAGGTAAGTTACTGTTGAAATCACATGATTCACTGTCATGGAATACAGGTTCGTTCTGGTATGCCTGAAAGTATAATTAATTATACTAATCTTTTCCACAACAAAATTAAATGTAGAACACAACTAAATTCCTTCATTAAAATGGATTAGGGTAATGGTGTTTAATGCCACTTTCAACACTATTTTAGTTATATCGTGGCGGTCAGTTTAATTGGTGGAGGTAACAGGAGAAAATCACTGACTTGTTGCAAGTCAGAATATTTAAAGAAGATGCACTGTGGTCATCCGAGTTATTGGTGGAGGAAACAAAGCACTTGGAGAAGCCCATCAATTTTAGGTAAATCGTTAAAGAGAAAGATTCAATTCCATTAAAGATTAAATGATATAATTGTGATATTGTCAAAAAAGGTCACAAAACAAAGGTCAAAGTGACCAATATATAATGACAATTGTATGCAGTGACACAAAAATTCATAAATTTATCTATTGAAGAGGTTGGGTTTATGGTTTATGGTGTTTAATGCCACTTTTAACAATATTTTCAGTTATATCATGACGGTCAGTTTTCTTGGTGGAGGAGACTGGAGTACTCTCAAAAAACCATCTGCAAGTCACTGACAAACTTCATCACATAATGTTGTATTGACTGAGCAGGATTTCTACTGAATACAACCAAGGTAAAGATATATGTACTTGTAACTCATCAAGGTGAGTCATGGGTGCATTCAGGATGGTAGAATCTTCAAAAATCTTTGTAGATTTTATAAGTTCAATGCATGTCTTTGAGTCATATTAGTAAGAAAGAACATGGATGTAAATGAACACAGGAGACTATCCAACACTACATTCAGACACAAATTCAAACAAAGGAACAGCACTTTCACTGCTTTATATATACAGTATATAAAGGCCACTCCTCTTATCAGACCAGATTTCAGATGCACTGGGATAGTAAAATACTAGTAAATTGTCAACCTCAAGAGAGGGTACCTCTCTCATAAGGCAATTTTTTCATTGCAGAAGAGGAGGCCTTATCACATTTCAGATCACTTCTGCAGGTATGTAGTTACAGAAGGGGAAAATGAATTGGGCAGCACCCAGTTTTTCATCCAACAGACTACAGATGACATACCCAATGCAAATACACATGATGACTGCATTTTTTTTTCAATGTTAGGATACCCGTCACATTTGACTTACTTGTTTAAATTTCTGAATGGTGAACGATTTCAATGATTCTGGCCAATCTTTCATTCCATTTTCTACAATGACATGTGCCCCAGTCATCAGAAATTGTTCTACAAATTTTTCCTCTGTTAAATTGGTTACACGTTCAAGCTTCTCTATATTATTACACAGCTGAAATTAAATTTTCAAAGTTATCCTTCTGCAATACCATTTGTTAGTTAACATTAACTGTTAAATAAGCTTCTGTTACCAGTAATTTCATCGTACTGGAATAAATTTTGCCTAAAGTTATCCTTCTTAGATATACAGTGTAACCTGTCTAACCCGAACCCTGAATAAACCGAAATCCTGCATAATCTGAATATAGGAAATCTTTGTTAATTTAAAAAATGTTATAAGATTCTATGATTATTTCATAATGGGGGGCTTTTTGTTGGAGGGCTTTTGTCCGGGGTTTTTTTTGTCCTGTTCCCAATTTAACATGTATACAATGTAAATAGACCACCTGTCTATTCCGAACACAAAAGTTAGTCCCAAGGAGGTTCAGTTTAGAAAGGTTTCACTGTACCAACAATGTATGTACAGTCACATCTGTCTTATGTGACCTGCCAAGGGAGCAGTAAATATGGTCACATAAGACAGATGGTCACATAATACAAGTTCAATTGATAACAAATGCACTGTGAAGTGAAATAAATATTAAGGTCACATAATGAGGGATTGTTGTTGAACACCAAATGAGTATCTTTTTCACTTACATTGTGACAAGAAAAAGTTTCATTTTGATAAAGTTGATGATGATATCTATTTTGTACTGGATTTTTATAGTGATATACATGTAGTACAATGATTGATGAAAGGACATATATCATAAGTAGACATGTTACTCTAATTGGACAAATTATCTGGACTCCAATCATACAAAGCGGGGCCCGGGCGGCTCAATGAGTTAGGTCGCTGGATCTAACAACTCATACAAGCCTATCACGAATACGGCGTGGGTTCGCGCCTGGATTTGTGAATTACAAAAAAGGGTGCACTCGACTCGCAGCCGCAAGTGATAAAGTTTACCAGTTGCTTGCCCATGGTCGGTGGTTCTCTCCGGGTACTCCGGCTTCCTCCACCACTAAAACTGGTCGCCATGATATAGCTGAAATATTGTTTAAAGTGGCATTAAACACCAAAAATCAAATCAATCAAAATCAACCAATCGTACAAGATTTTGCTCTTAATTACTCCTTGTTAGTGTATGCTTAGTGGATGGGTTTGGTTTATGGTGTTTAACACCACTTTCAACAATATTTCAGTTATATCGTGGTGCCCAGTTTTAATGGTGGAGAAAAGTGAAGTAACCGGAGAAAACCACAGACCTGCCGCAATTCACTGACAAACTTTATCACATAATGTTGTTTCGAGTACATCTCCCCTTAACAGGATTCGAACTCACAACGTTAGTGGTGATAGGCACTAATTGCATAGGTTACAGTAGTTGTAAATCTAACTACCGGGTACCACACAATCAGGACCACGAAGGCCCCCCCTACACAATCAGGAATGATGTTTCAAATGATGTTTATACCTCACAATCTTCTTCTGTTAAGTATTGATCAACATACAATGGGTTTCTTATAAAACATTCATCTTTATGTAGCTCAATCCATTGATAGAGTGGATAAAACTGAAATAAAACATCAAATTTTGCAGAAAATTAATCATTATGAATACAAAAATGTATACATTAAATGTAAAAAAAAAAATAGAAAATATAATCTGCATCACTTTTGACCATTCACAAGGATGGCATATTCATAAATAAGGCTTATAATTTTTCTAGAAACATCTGTAATGCAATGCAAACAAAACATATTCAAATTTTTCTTGCTTTTTTTGGTTAACATTTTTAGAAAAGAATAACTACTAAAATAACAGGGTTTCTTCAAAATGGTCATGTTAATCAAGGTTTAGGTTTATTGTGTTTAACGCCACTTTCAATAATATTTCAGCTATATCGTTGCATTCAGTTTTCTTGGTAGACGAAACCGGAGTGCCCGGAGAAAACCATTCACCTGTCGCAACTAACTGACAAACTTTATCAAATAACGATGCATCGAGTACACTTCGACTGAGCAGGTACGAACTCACAACTTTAGTGGAGATAGCTACTATAATTCAACTACCATTCGATCACGACCACGACGATCCCCCCATGTTAATCAAACCTAGTCCTAATATATAATCTGCATCACTTTTGACCCATTTGCAAGAATGACAATTTCATAAATAAAGATTATAATTCTGCAAGAAACATCTGTAATGCAAAACAGAAACATGTAGCGTTTATCAACGGAAGTAAAGAATACAGCTCAACTGTAGACTAGGTGCCATTTAACACTCATTTTAAGGTCTGAGTTTTTCTCATTGTTGAAGACCCTACTGTGACTGTGAAATGTAGAACAGCAATAAAAGTGCTGTTCCTTTACTTTAATTTATGTCTGAGTGTAATGTTGGATAATCTCTTATGTTCATTTACATCCATATTATTCCTTACCTTACATGTATGATATCAATTATCAGTAAATTTGTCTGGCCTTGTTTGCATAACATTTGGAGAAAAGAATAACTCTTTATACAGTGTATCACCACTAAAGTTGTGAGTTCGAACCCCGTTCATGGCGAGGTGTATTCGATACCACATTTAATATGTGATAAAGTTTGTTAGTGACTTGCGACAGGTCGGTGGTTTTCTCTGGTTCCCTCCAACAATAAAATTGACCACCATGATATAACTGAAATATTGTTGAAAGTGGCATCAAACACCATATAAACCTAAACCAAACCATCGCCAAGCTTTCATTTGTAAATGCTGGAATAAATATTTAAAAAAAATCTATATATACATTTAGTTCAGAAAATTTCATTAGCATTGTCAGCTACAATGTACAAATTCTTATCTCTTACACATGACAAAATTCTAATGTATAAAATAATTAGCAATTCTTATCTCTTACACATGACAAAATTCCAATATATTAAATAACTAATAATCGATAAATATTCCCAGAAATAATAGAGTTTGTGTCATATTCTAATTAAATTCTTTCTACATTACAGGGTAAATTTCTGTGAGAAGAAATAATCTAATGGAAACTCTCGCTGTAGAATTATTATCATGTTCATATACATTCTCTATCCAGAGTTGTCGTTCCTGCTATGCTAAACAACATCTCTGTCAATGCTCATTTTACAAGATTCTTGTAAAACTTAGAAACAGTAAAAAAAATGTACTTAAAATTGTTTTAATTATTGTAAATATCAATAAAGACGAAAATAAATCACTCATTTCAAATCAATTCTCT
>MJUT01058264.1:698522-709595 GCA_002080005.1 Gigantidas platifrons
TCGAGTCATGGCGGCCATCTTGGATATGCGATCGGCACAAAAATAACAAATTTAGTAGAGGACCATCCAGTCATCATTTCTGTAATGTTACAATTCCATCGGCTAAGTAGTTTCTGACAAGAAGATTTTCAAAGTTTCAACCAATCAGAACACATTATTGGCCCTGGCAGCCATGTTGGATTTCCGATCTGCACTAAAATAACAAATTTAGTAGAGGACCTCCCAATGAACATTTCTGCCAAATTTGGTCCAAATCAGTTCAGTGGTTTCAAAGAAGAAGAAGAAAGTATGAAAAGTTTACAGACGCGGACGACGACGACGGACGCAAAGTGATGACAAAAGCTCACCTGACCCTTTGGGTCAGGTGAGCTAACTAGAGGTACTGCTGGATGCAGGAGTCACGCTTTGATACATAAATGGAATAACTTAACTGTCCACTATGCAGGACTAATACCCCCTGTGTCCCCATCATCTTAATTGAGCCAAAACATATTTGGAACACAACTTTTAGACTCATAATTCTGGCAACATCGGCACATGTGGATCTAACAACATATAAACTTTCATAGACTGCCAGAAGAGTTGCAAGTCCAAAGAAGCTTAACAGGGGTAAAACTCAATGGACTAAGATATCCTACTAAATGTGCACATCTTCATATTAGGATCTTGCAATGTACAAAGTTTCATGAACTTCTGATAAATCATGTAGGAGAATTTGCGATGACAAAGTGCATACTGAATGAATGACAAAGTGCATACTGAATTGTCTCAAAATTTCTAAGTCCAAAGAGGCATAACAAGGGTAAAACTCAATGGACAATAAAATCCTTTATACTGCAAAGTTCACACATCATGATCTTAAATTCCACAAAGTTTGGTGGAAATCAGACAAAAGACTTAGAAGTTGGTCCGGACAGACGGACAGACCGATTCCTATATATACCCCCCAAACTACGTTTGCAGGGGGTATAATTACATTATTTACATTACATCTTTCACTTGATTTATATTAGAGGGTCCTCCATTCTTTATAATCACTTCATGTAATGTTGTATGAAGTACACCTCACCATGGACAGGAGTCAACACATAAACCAGTCTTTATTCTTTCTCCCTCATGCTGCCTGATTAGCGGAAAAGCAACAAATGCCAATTTTATTGTCTTTAGCAACACCTGACCAGGATTGAACCCACGATCTACTGCACTATCACACTAACCATTACACCACTGATGCAGCTTTACCATGATATAACTGAATAATATTGATCCTTTATTTTTAACTTCTCAAATTTTTCAATTTAGGTTTGGTTTATGGCAACGCCACTTTCAACAAGATCACAACCATGACAGCCCCAAAATATCGGAGAAGTTGTTAACTTGATGAAGTCCAATATAGGATTAAGCGCTTCTTTTCAGGAGTTCATGCATGTGTAAACGGTGCCAATGCAATCATAAAATGAATAAACGTCCAAAGGATGTTTATGTAAAGTTTGTGAGTGCATCGGCACTGTTTACACATGCATGAACTCCTGAAAAGAACCGTTTAATACTTACTGATTTTCAGGCTTGATTTCAATTGGAACACTATCGTAGTTTCCTGTCGGCAGCCGCCATATTGTTTATACAAAAAAGTTCATTGAGTTATGAACGGATCAAAAACGAAAAAGTTCATCGAGTTATGAACGAATCAAAAACAAACATTTGACAGTGCTCTTGTCCAATCAAAAGGCACGAAAATGATATACATTATTTCTTTAAGTATTATAAGGGAATAACTACGTCAAACATTGTAAGATCTAACAGCCATAATAATATAAACATTTTCATATTATAATAAGCAAGCATGCAGAGCTGTGAGAAATTTCCAAATAAATAAAATGTAGAAGTTGTGCGCAAAAAACTTTTGTGATGGACAGATGGACATGTCAAAACAATATGTCTCCCTATGTAAATATCAAATTTCTTTGCGATGGTTGGTTGAGTGGATTATGGTGTTTCAACAATATTTCAGTTATATTGTGGCCGTCGGTTTTATTGCTGGAGGAAACTGGAGTACCCTGGGAAAACCACCGACCTGTCGCAACTCACTGACAAACTTTATCACATAATGTTGTATCGAGTACACCTCGCCATGAACTGGATTCGAACTCACAACTTTAGTGGTGATAGGCACTGATTGCACAGGTAGTTGTAAATCCAACTACCATATGATCACGACCACGACAGCCCCTTCTTTGCGATGAAATACCAACCTGTTGTCTTAACCCATAGAAGAATCCTTTGGTAAGGTTCTGAATGTTTGCTGTAGATCCTTCAACTTTAGCATACATATTGTGAATTCCTATCACTTCACATATTGTTTTTAAACAACGATGACAAACTAGACCATAACCTTAAAAAAAATAAAAATTGATGTAATGTATTTATAATACATTGTACAATGGCTCCAATTAGAAAGTTGGTGTTTAATGCCAACTTTAGCAGTATTTCAGCTATATCATGGCATGTACAGATTTTATAGAATAAATTTGTTGTATTACATCACCTGTTGCCTATCTAGTTTATCAAGAAATAGTGAGTGCTGAATTCGTCAAAAATGAAAACTACTTATCATTTTGCGTCCAACTAAAGTGCATCTGTAAGCTGCATTAATTTTGTGCAACTTAAATTCAACAATGACATGTCCTTCATTTGAATGTATCTGTTATAGAAGACTTAATATCAACATTTCATCCATTGTTTGTACAGGAAGTGTAATCTGGGAGCATTCAGTGTAGATTTTCTTGGAATTCTTCATGATGTCAACTGGTAGGTAAAATGAAGATAAAACGTTGGCAGACCATGTATGACAATTAATTTAAGCTACAAACAAACCTCAGATATACCTAACATAAACAGAAAGTTGTTATTATAAACGTAGATGTAAGATGGTTGGTTTGGTTGGTTTATGGTGCTTAACACCACTTTCAACAATATTTCAGTTATATCATGGCAGTCAGTTTTATTGCTGGAGGAAACCAGAGTACCAGGGGTCGATTTCACAAAAAGTCATAAGTCTAAGATCAGTCGTAAGTGTGAATTTCAACCAATCAAAAGCTTGGAAATCACACTTACGACTTTTTGTGAAATCGACCCCAGGAGAAAAAAACTGACCTATTGCAAATCACTGACAAACTTTATCACACAATGTTGTATCAAGTACACCTCGCCGGAGTGGGAATAAAACTCACAACGTTAGTGGTGATAGGCACTGATTACATAGGTAGTTGTATATCCAACTACCATATGATCATGACCACGAAAGCCCCTCAACAATTCAGTGTCCGATAAGAAAGTCTAACTTGTATTCATCCAACTTTTTTTTTTAAATTGGATTGTAATGACTCACCTTCATGTTTTCTGTAGCAAAATATTTTTGTAGCTATTTGCTGATAAAAGAAATTATGGTACACTGAAATAGCAAAAAAAAAAAAAATACAATTCTTGGTACACTTTAATATTTAATATTTTTGCACTAAAATGGCATAAAAATCAAACCCTGATGCATTGAAACTGCATAAAATTAAAAGTACATCATAAGTTCAGATAGAGGTCAAAGAGGTTTATTCTTATTGTAAAGCAGACGACACAGCATATTTGTTATGTTAAAACTGAAAAGTAGCCTCTCCTTTCTCATCAATCCTTCCAACATCTGAAAATTTCATATGATTCAGACAAGGCAAAATTAAGTTATAGTGCGACAGAGGAATTGTGGACATGTTTTGTAAATAAAGTCCCATAACTCTGGAAGGCAAAATGATAAAAACGTCAAAATCAAAAGGAAACCTCTTATTTGTCTAAAGGTAGTGCATGGAAATGGTAAACCACAAATTTTAATAATAAGCCATCAGTTTTTTATGACATTTTAACATTATGTCTGTGGCATTTTATCACTTGCTATAGCTTGGTATAAAATTTATATGAAAATAATGTTACCCCATGATAAAATTTCCAACAAACTTTCATGAATTATATATCTTGCATCAAAAATGTACAATACACATTAAATGGCAGTATATTTTTAGAATTAAGTTTTTGATGTTTAATGCCACTTTCAATAATATTTCAGTTATATCGTGACAGGCAGTTTTATTGGTGTAGGAAACCGGAGTACCGGAGAAAACCATTGACCTGTCCCAAGTCACTGCAAAACTTTATCACATAATGTTGTATCGAGTACACCTTGCCATGAACAGGGTTCAAACTCACAACTTTCCTAGTGATAGGCACTGATTGCACAGGTAGTTGTAAATCCAACTACCATACAATCATAACCACGACCAGTATATTTGGATGTTATTAAGGTACAGATTATACAGTATGAAGTAACTCACAAGTATGGTCATCATATCTTCTAATGTATTGTAACTGCTGTGCAGCTCTATTTTTTGCCTATAAAATATACCAATATAAATACTAATCACATAGCAATAGTAATTGTCTGTATGTACCTAATCAAAATAAATTAATGATGTGTAAATATTCCCTTTGGGGAAAGCGGAGTACCCAGAGAAAACCTGGCACTGACCTGCCGCAAGTCACTGACAAATTTTATCACATAATGTTGTATCGAGTACATCTTGCTTGAGTGGGATTCAAACTCACAACATTAGTGGTGATAGGCACCGACTGCATAGGTAGTTATAAATCCAACTACCATACAATCACGACTACGACGGTCTCTACGAAATCTATAAAATAAACAAAAAAATTATATGCTTTGGAAATTGGTAAATAGCTTTAAAATGATGAAATAAAGGTAAATATTTCACATTAAACAGCTCATCGAACCACTTTCCGCCTATTGAGAATGAAAATTACCATCGATTACTTGTTTGCTTGCAAGCAAATAATTTGACCTCGCTTTTTCCGTATGCAATTGACCTTACTAGTGACAGGTAAAAACAAATAATTTGTATTTTGTCGCTTATTAACTGCCAACTTGCATGGTTCTTTGTCCGTAATTAACACCGACTAAAAGTAGATTCACAAAAAATAAGAAATAAGTGCATTGTTGTACTGATTTAATGACGATTCGACAAACTCTGTAAACAATGTCGATAATTAATCAGATGGCGTCCATTTCTTGATCGATCTCAAAACACGAGCAGTTGCTTTTTTTCCCCCCGATGCACGTACATTTCATAACATTTATAAGTTACAGAAACACGTTTTATTAAGGCATCAATCATATCTGATAGTTTTTATGGGTAACAAAAATTTACGATTTGGCAGATAATGCCCCTTTAAAATATTCGTAATTAATTTTTTTTACATTATTAAATACAACTGAAATAATTTGTATTATTTGTTTTTATATTACACATTTCATATGTTGCTATTAGTTTTCATGATGTTCAAAAATAGTTCCCGGAAGTAGGGGGTAGTTGAATGGATGTGCACTTCAATTCAAAAGTCAGATGTCAACCTATTGACCAATCACAGAGGGGCTTTCTAATGAAATGAACACGTAAAGGTTGGCAAACTGAGCCTGATCATACAATTAAATCAAAAATATTTGACAGGTAAATATTTTGGTTTTGCTGTGATGAGCAAGAAAATGTTTCTGTAAAATTAAGAAATAAATCATGGAGGCCAGAATGTGTTGGGAGTTTTAACATGGATTGGCAGATATTAGTATTTTATCCCGAGCCAGAAGCGAGGGATAAAATTTACTAATATCCGCCAATCGATGTTAAAACTCAAAACACATTCTGGCTTCCATGACTTATTTAGATTCTGATATGTCTAAGAGTACAAATACGGTAGTATACTTTGGTTGGAAGACGGTAATTTATACATATGCTTGCGTAAAATGTCGCACAAAATATATGTAACTCGAATAATACTGTGCCCTCTATCGGCATTATTCGGGTCACAATTTATGCTGCCAATGGAAACGTCAGTCACATTCATCGGCGCATGTGCTAATGAGATAATACAAAGAAATAATTGTGTTTTTTTTTAACAAAGGGAAAGAGTGAGGTCATGTTAGAATTGTCTATACTATCATTTACCTTTTTTATTGCTGCTTTGCTATTCGAAGCTTTAGAGAGGGCAATCCCTGGAGAGAAAAATAAAATCACAAAATTAATAAATTCATTTATAGCTATATAGAAAACAGAACAATCTAATATGAACCCTGTACATTATATCATTATCTCTGAAAACACATTTTCAAACACTTGTCCTTTTCTTGTTAAAATAGTATGAACATTTTCTACATAATAAAATTTCTAACCAGTAATAGTTTATAGCATATTAGCATAATCTGCATTAATCGCACCAGTAATTTACAAAACTAAGATCAAAGTTATTTTCCTGCAACTAGAGTAGTGTACCTTTAAATAGATTAAGTTCAAAGAATAGACTTTCAAATATACTAAGGTTATAACTTTAATCCTAAATCTTGTGATAAAGTTTTTCAGTGACTTGCCCCGGTTTCCTCCACCAATAAAACGACCACCACGATATAACTGAAATATTGTTGAAAATGGCATTAAACACCATATACCCAACCTTATATCTTGACAAAACTTCTTTCCAGTTCCTTTTTCTAGCAATCTGTTTAAATTACTGTGAGAACTATAGAGTATTTTTCATTTTCTTCTTCCATTGCTATCTTTTTCATTTTCTACTGTACGGTGGAAAGTCAAGTGGAACATTTCATGAAAAAGGATGATATTCTGCAGTGACAACTAATGATTTTTGAGTGACATTTCACAAAATAAATTCAGATCAGGTTGAATTCATATATATTTAAAATTGCTAAAAAAACTTAGGTAAAAATATAATCTACATCACAGAAACTATGTTTAAATTTAAACATCCTTGTTATTTTATGGGCATATAGTAAATAATATTATGTAATCACTTTCTCACCTCCAAGACCATTTCCGTTTCCTGTAACTACCAAACATGAAAATCGATATTTGTTCTTTTTTGTTCCAGTCATATGGCAAACTTGTTTCAACTGAAATATATTTTTTTTTAAATTAAAATGGTATACAATTTAAAAACGGGTGTTAATAATCTTGAGATAACCTGTATTTCTGTTGGATATCCAATTATCAAGAAAGTGAGGGGGTTGGGGTCCCTGAGGGGGTTGTGGGTCCCATTAACAGGTTTAACCCCACTATATTTTCGCACCTGTCTCAAGAAAGATCCTGAATTTCCAACTACATATCTCATGGTTGTTTTTCTTTGTGTTCAATGATTTGATGTGAGAAATAGTTTACTTAGAAACAGATCTTACCTCAAAAATTTTATGCAAATCAAAGTTAACCATCTGCGAAATGTGAAATTTATATACGACCGTTTGTTTATTATAACCATCTACATTTAATGTGTTGTCCAATCAAATATTATTGTTTACTGAGAAATATGCCAAATTACAAAAACTTGATGTCAAAAATATGAGGTCAACATCTGGAGTGAATCGGCTATTTGACAAATATACTTCAGTATGAATGGGTGAAAATAGGCAAATGGGAAAAGTACTAAGTCATGTTGTGTCTTTCAAGACTTTCTCATGTCTGTCTCCCTGAGAAACTGAATACCTCAATGAATGTTGCATTTTATATATTCAAGGAAATACTGGTTTTAACCAAGAAGAAGAAAAAAAAAACCAAAATAATCTCAATATGTGGGAATAATGAAAACATTTAATACTGGATTGGGACATAGATCATTATAGTTGTTAAATCATGTAAGATTTCCTACAACCACCAAACATCAATATCATTATTTACTCTTTTTTTTTCCAGTCTTACAGCAAAATTGTTTCAACTGAAATATAAATGAAAGGTTTTATTTTTTTATTTAAAGGGATATTAAAGCTTGTTTTAACATATAATTTTTTCAACTCGTGATGAAGGTTGTTTCTTTTCAATTTAATTGTAAAAACAATCTAAATATACTTTGCACGCCCATCATTAAAATATCACTTAAAAGGGTCGAAATGAATTTTTGTCCAGGAAGCAAAAATTCAATTATTGGAAAAACCCAGAGAAAACCGCAAGATATGACAGAATTATAAACGAATTATGTCACTTTTACAAAGTTTCATTGATAAAAACTGGTTTAATGTTTCATAAATATCATTTATTGAACCAATTGTAAGTTTTCATGAGATACAAAAAAATACCAAAATGAGCTTTAATATCCCTTTAAATGGTATACAATTTAAAAATTGGTGTTAATAATCTGTATTTCTGTTGTAAATTGTAAAGTTGTAAATCCAACTACCATACATACAATCATGACCACGATGTCCCCCGTATTTCTGTTGGAGATCTAATATTCAAGAGAGGAATGGTTGGGGTCCATAAAAAGGTTTAACCCCACTACATTTATGTACCTGGCCCAAGTCAGGACCTGGATTACATCCACATATCTCATCATCTCTTTTTTGTGTTTTAAGGTGAGAAATTGTGGTATGTTTTGTTGATATTTGTGGAATTGTTTATAAACTTTCTTTTCATAATAAAACCCATCAGTAAATAAATCTTACCTGTAAAACTCTTGAATCAAATCCTTCAAACTTATCTGTAAAAGACAAACATCAAATATTACATTATACATCATACACAGATGCTGTTCAGTGTTGTCCCATTGTCACGTTTTTGGACAATAAAATATGTTTAAGCCTAGAGCCTAGAGAAAACCCAAAGTAATAACATAATGCCAGAACTGGCATGAAATATTTAAAAAAATTTCAAAAACATTTAATTTATCTTGACATTGTTAATTACAGATAAATTGATGACTCTCAACCCTATAACCAATATCTAGGTAAAATAATATAACATATACTAGTGTTTTTTTGTTTTTGTTTTTGTTTTTTTATAATAATGCTGTTTGCCTGGTTATATGGGAGGGTTGACATTTTACTCACATGAGAGCATTTCACTGAGAGAGGAGGATTGGGCCAATAGAACTACCGGTAGTTTAACACAGCCATTTGTTACTGAAGTGCCTGTACTAAGCTAGGAAAGTGAGTGGTCGTGTATTTGTGTGTATTAGTATCAATTTTTGCCTCTTTCTAAGATTTTTCTATAGGATTTTGGACTGTCCCGACAGTGTGGTGTTTTTTTTATTGGTCACTTTAATACTATTAACTAAATGTATAATTTACTCACAATCACCAATAGAATCTGGAGGACCACAACTCATTCCAGCCATTCTTCTCCCCGACCATCCTCGAAGAAGTGCTGGGATTCTTAATTTACGAAAGGCTGTGTCCTTTTTTGATCTAATCTTTATGATATTGTCAAAATACTCTTGGTTCGGTGTCTGTTTATGTATTCTCGGCACCTGTTTGTCTTTTAATGCTAATTGATTTAAACCAGGCCATACCATGCCAGATTTCCCTATTAGAAAGCAATCAATCAACTTGCATGTTTCCATCTCATTTATAACTTAGTAGTTTTTGCACAATCAAACAAAATATACAAGTATTCCATTTTTCCATTACAGACACAGGTTTGTTGATTATTTTTTTAATACTAAAATCTATCTGAACTAAACCTTTTATTAACAAGAATTCTGTATAGTAACTAGTAAGTCAGTGATTGTTGTTTAATGCTAAGTGAACAATTTTTCAGCTACATGTCATGACAAGAACAAGTTACATTTCCATGAGATGATGTTAGCTTTGTACCAGACCAACACGTTTATACAAATGCTGGGTTTTAATAGCACTAGCTTACTGATACAACAGCCCCCGTGCAACATTATCCTGATTCCTATCCAACCAGTCTTTGCTCTTACTAACTAAATGCTGCATGTTTATGCTAGAAGCAGCAAATATCAATTTTATAGTCTAGGGTTTGACTCAAAAAAATTCCTATATATTTTGAGGTCTGCATATACAAATGTACATATTTCTGAAAGACAGTGTGAAATATATGAAAACCAATCAATAAGGTTTATCTTTTGGTCTCTATGTTGTATGACAACTTTGTTGTACACCACATGAGGATTCATTGTACTTCGAGCATAAAATATGTTGATGAGTTAAACTGTAAGTCATGAAAATGCTGACAAACAATATTTTAAGGAGGGATTTTCTGTATTGATATACTTTATTTCAGTGTATTAGATGATGCCATGAGTTCCAAACTATTCTTACCTTCTCCTAAGTGCTGACCTCTGTTAAGGTCAACTTTTTTTCGAGAACCACGACCTCTACCTCTCTTCAATCCTGTATTACTTAACCCTGTCAAACTGCCATACATCTGATTACTATCCTCTAAAAGACAAACAGACAAAATGGTAAACAAATATCTGGTAATTGCTTTCTTGTGTGAAACAGCAAATATTTTACCCAATGTATGCATTGATTGATTGATTGATCAATGCTTAATCTTCAACGAGCTATATAAACAACGTGAAAAGCTAAATAAATTACAGCAAAACCTGTCTAAACCGAATCCCTATGGGACTGAAGAATTTGTTCAGTTTAGACAGGTATTTGGTTTACACAAGTTCAATTACATAGACAATTAGTAGATGGGATTGTAAAGTCTGTCTGGTTTAGGCAGGTTTTCAGTTTACTCAGGGTTCGGTTTAGACAGGTTTCACTCACAGAGTATCATATAAAAACTATATAGAACAAAGTTAAAATGTTGATGAGTCCCAACCAAAAAGTTACGAGTCCCACTAGTGTATTCTCTGTCATCCCAACCAAGAGGTTACGAGTCCCACTAGTGTATTCTCTGTCATCCCAACCAAAAGGTTACGAGTCCCACTAGTGTATTCTCTGTCATCCCAACTAAAGAGTTATGAGTCCCACTAGTGTATTCTCTGTCATCCCAACCAAAAAGTTACGAGTCCCACTAGTGTATTCTCTGTCATCCCAATCAAAAGGTTACGATTCCCACTAGTGCATTCTCTGTCATCCCAACCAAAAAGTTACGAGTCCCACTAGTGTATTCTCTGTCATCCCAACCAAAAAGTTACGAGTCCCACTAGTGTATTCTCTGTCATCCCAACCAAAAGGTTACGAGTCCCACTTGTGTATTCTCTGTCATC